>CAUYRH010012702.1:0-10469 GCA_963574655.1 Perodicticus potto | reverse complement strand
TCTTTGAACTCGTTCAGTTCTTGAGACATCTTTTGGGTCATCTTTTGGATTACTGCTTGAAATTCTAATTCCATCTTTTCCTCCATTGCGCTAATCTTAGTTGCTATCCAGACTCTGAATTCAACTTCTGACATCTCAGCCATTTGCTTATGCAAGGGCTCTTGTGCTTCATCTACCTTGTCATTCCTTGGGGGAGTTGATCTACTCTGGTTATTCATATTGCCAGAGTTTTTCTGTTGATCCCGCCTCATGATTATTTTTGACTGTTGCTCATGACCGTCCTCAGAGTTGGGGAGGTGTCTCTCCCAGATCAGACCCTGGCAGAATCAATCTGTTGTTACTGAATCTTTGTAGGGAGTGACCCTGTGTTTCTAATGATTTCTCAAACCTTGCAGAGTGGAGAGCTTAAATCCTCCTTAGCCTACTTAGGAGACTTTAAGTTGCTAACTTGGGCTAAGCAGAAGCTTTCCCAGGAAAGCGCTGTGGCTGGGATCACTCCTTAAGTGGATATCCACTTACCCAGTGTGCCAAAACTGGTCTCAGCCTATGCCCCTGAGGGCTAAGGCTGTGAGGCATCTCAGTCCCCGCCTTTAGGCTGCTCAGTCACTAGATTACTCACTCCCGCCCGATGCTTGTTCTGCGACCCTGAGGGTGGAGCTTGCCAGGGCAGTTCTCCCACAATGGTTCCACACAGCCCACCACCAAACACTTCCAGCTCCGTCTGGCTTGGTGGCCCAGTCTGGGGCCCCACACAACACTCAAAACCCCCTGCACTCCTGCCCAAGTTCTCCCAAGGCAGTTCAACCGAGTGCCAAGTCCAAAAGAAACCCAAACAGCTCACAGGCAAGGCCCTTCCAGCCTGCAGTCCCACTGTTTCCCCACCCACAGCCGCCGACAGGATCAGACCGAACAAACAGACACAACCACTTGCCCAGTCTCTGCCGCTTTTGCCTTCCTCAGGGTGTCCAAAAACCTCACGCTGTCTCCCTGTGTCCCCAAAGGGAAGTTTCTGGGCAGATCCCACCTGCCAAAGATGTCTGAAGTCCTCTCTCCCCAGTCTCACTGCATCCAGCCGCAAGGAAGCTATTACTTGGCTGCCATCTTGCTCCCCCTCCCCTTATCAGGCTTTTTAATTTTGTGACATGAGGTATTCGTGAGGCAGAAGGGCACATTTCACTTCCTACAGACATTTCTCCTAGAGACGCATAAACCTTCAAGCTGGATGCCCCCAGCAGAGTGGAAGGCCAGAGCCGCTGCCAGCCACGCAGGACTGAGGCTGCGGAGAGGGGCAGGTGTGAGCAACATGACAGTGTTCATTCTGCTGGTCTGGATTCTGTCCTGACCTCTGTTTGTAGCTGGAACTTGTCTCAACTGCCCAGACGTGATGGGATCTGGTGATGGACTGTGTTGTGTGCCCAGCACAGTGCCTGGCATAGGTGAGTGTTAAAGGGCGCTGTCAGCGCTCTCCTCTGGTACCGCCTCACACGCTGTCCATGGGTGGATGCTCTGACGTCCAGGCTGATAAAGCAGGCAGATTGCTCTGGGAACCCACTCCCCTTCCCTGGCAGTTCTTGTGCTGTCATAACAGCACCAGAGAAAGAGAGAGGAAGTGGGCAGCCAACTTTTGTCCTGCCTCTGCCACCCTTGATCTCCATCTAAATCAGTGTCTTTATCCACACTTTATGGACTCTAATCTTTCCCCTGCTTAACTGCCCTAAGTTTGTGAGCCTCAAAGGAGACAAAGGCTGGATGGAAGCAGTGTCTGACTGAGGTTGAAGTTATCAATATTACCCTCCCTCACCCAGCTGGCTCCCCCTGAGATAGTTCACACTCCCTCCAGGTCCCACCTCCCACTTTTTCAATGTCCTGCAAAACTGGCCTCTTCCCCTGCCATGTCACCAAAAGCTACAATGGCCAAAGTCACCAGTGATCTGCATGTTGCTAAATCCAAGGCACCCAGGCTGCCACCTCGGCTGACCTGTTAGCACCCTTGATCTATTGGCCCTTCCCTCTTGAACCATCCCCTAACCATGGCTTCTGTGACACATGGTCCCCTGGTTTTCCTCCAACCTTTGTAGCTGGTACTCTGAGACTTGGTGAAAGAGTCCTCATCCTCTGTCCACTCTTTGACCTTGGCATTCCTCTGGCCCTCCATGCAGCAGAGTGATAGCAGCTAATAGCTAAAGCCTAACATTGATGGAATGCTCCCCATGTGCTAGGCACCTCTTCAAGCTATTCACACAGGTTAACCTGTCACATTTTCCTAACATCCCTGGAAGATGTTATCTTTATCTCCCACTGTATAGATAAGAAAACCAAGCCACAGAAAAGCTGTGCAAGGTTACACAGGGAGTCATGGGTGGGGAGGGTGGTCAAACACAAGCTGTCAGCCTCTGAACCCCACGCTTGAACCAGCCTTCTGCACCGTCTCAGCGGAGACAGACATCTTAGCCTACCCTGCAGGGTTCCCCTTCTCTGGCCTCCGCCACCTGTAACCTCATATCCACACCCGATGTCCCCTTCCACCAGATGCATCCTGGGCATTGTGTCTGCTCCTCCCCCGTGAGGAATAAACTTGTCACCCGTGGAGCTTCTATTCTTCTGACAAACTTTGTTCCAAATCTCTCCCCTCAGGCCATCTCCCTCTGCTGTGGGAGCAGGCATCTTTCTCTCTTCTCTGAAGTTATCTGCACTGCCTTACAATGAGTCCTTCCCATGACAGCCTTCCTGGCTGGACGCTGAGCTCCTCACCTAACATGATGTGTGAGCAAATGCGAAGTGGACGTGTCAGTGAATGAAGGAGCCAGCCCACATTTAAACAGAACCTGAGGCTTTGACCTCATCTACCCATATTTTAATGAACTGGGCCAGATAAAACCCTAAGCCTCCACAGTCAAGCCAACACCTGCTGTGGCTTTTATGCAACAACACATGACACACATGTTCCCTCCTGAGCCCTCACTCACACTCCCAGGCCCAGGTCCTTCTCCGCATCTGCATAGAATGAAAGACCCACACAGTTCATCCCAACTCTTACAAGTCTGACTTTTGCATTCTTCTGAAATACTCATTTCATTTCATGGGGCGTCATACTTACAGCTTCACCACAGGGTCCCGTGCTTTATCAGACGAGGTTATCTCCAAGCAGAAAGAGTCACTGCCGGTTATAGCAATGGTCCTTTATATGTTCACAGGGACTCGTGATTTCTTCAGTCCCTTACCCCCATTAGGATCTTACAACAAGGCAAGATCCTAAATAGTTATAAATAGGATCTATTATATATAGATCTATATAACTATATATTAACTATTTATCTATATTATAACTATTTATCTATATCTATATTATAACTATTATCTATATTATACTATATCTATTATACTATATCTATAACTATTATCTATATTATACTATATCTATATTATAACTATTTATCCTATATTAACTATTTATCTATTTATAAATAGTTATAAATAGTGGAATAGTTATTACAAATGTACTTTACAAATGAAGAAATCAAGACTCTCGGAGGTTAACAGCACACACACATACCGAGTCCTCCACCCAGATGCCCCGAGCAAAGTGTTGCACCCATGCTGGGTGTATAAAATATAGCTTGCGATAACTCACAGTGTCTGATCTTTCTCCAGTGGGTCTGAAGTTTCCCGTTAAAGAACCCATCAGACTCAACATTACTTTGTGAAAATGTGATCTCATCTCCCCAAGTAGTGCCATATTGGAGCATGTGCATGCCAGGGGAACACGGGATGGGTCAAGGCCATGTAATAAGATGGTCCCCTCTACAGGACTGCATCTGGAGCATTGCAGCTTAGCCTCCACATCAGTATTGCCCTGAGCCAGCCTCTGCCCTCATCTCACCCATGTAAATAAGAAAACAGGTAAATGCAATCTGCCTTTAACAAATTCAGGTCCATCAATGCAGAGAAGTTGAATTTAAGACTGTTATTAAATAAATATGGTTCTTTTACTTTCAACCATCTGTAATTCCTTCCAACAGTATTATGGCGGGGGGCAGGGAGGTACTTAGGAGTTATGCTTTAATGGAGAATTTATTGGGATTTGTAATTAGCAGAGCACTTGTGAGCACTTTAAAATACTTGGAAGCAGATTAAACCCATTAAAGAGAATCAACCACTCAAAAAGACAAAAGCCGCATCCATTTACACGCCAGCAATTGTTGTGCCAATTAGAAATGCATATACTCATCCAGCTACAGTAAATCTTACTGCTGATGCAGGACTGAACATCCCTTCCAGCAAGAAACACTCATTAATTAAGTCAACAAATATTTAATGGATTCCTACTCATGTTGGGCATTCTGCTATGTCCTGGGAACCACGATGCACAAGGCGCTCGTCCTCGTAGAGCTAACACCTTGCAGGAGAGACATAATCTTCAAGCAAGCAAGTGTATAAACAAGATAACTTCGAATAGGATAAGCCAATGAAAGGATGTGACTGGAGGGGGATTAAAGAGTTTGCATTTGAGCTGAGACTTGAATGCCAAGGTGGGAAGATGAAGGAGGTGAATATTGTAGGCAGAGAGCACAGGAAGCACACGGCCTGATGTGTCTTAGCTCAGACAGAGATGTAAATAAAAGGAGTCAACATAGGAGGTGCAGGAAAAATTAGTAAGGAAGGAGGGGAGCCAAATAGAGAAGACAAGCCTTCATAGAGGGTATGTTATTAAGCCAGTCCCACAGTGGGGGCTGCATCCCCCATGGACACTGTGACACAGGCTGGAGCGCACACCTGAGTTAGCCCACCCAGAAGCAAGGGAACTGCGGGCTTCACACTCCAATTCCTGCCTGTCGGTGACAAGGGCTGCCCTGGGCGTTTGTGGCCTCCCTGCCCAAGGCCAGGTCAGTTGGTGTGTGGTGAACGGGAAGGTCTGGCGGAGGGAAGTGAGCTGAGTGCTGACAGCGTCCACCATGTGCAGGGGCCAGCCTGGAGTGTTCTGGGAAGAAACAGGGTGACATGCAAAACTTGTGGTTGGATGGTGGTAAGAAGTGAAGTCCCAGATGAAGGCGGTGAGCAGCTTGTGGGAAGCCTGTGAGTTCACGGTGAGCTTGAATGTTAGTCTTTGTGTACCAGGAAGGCAGTTGTGACATGCAATCAGGAATACACAATGACTTGCGATTTTAGTGGGCTTTCTCCCTCAGCTGTGTGGAGAACAAGGCAGAAGGTAGGAGAACCCATCAGAAGGGAAACAGCAGGAGTCTAGGGGAGAGATGGCAGTGACTCCTGCTGGCACGGGGACAGCAAAGTGGATAGACCCAGGCGTGTCGCAAAGAGGGAGCAGGACGGGCGCGGGGACTAGTTGAAGGAAGGATGGAGTCTTGGCTTGAGTGTGTCAGTACTGAGATAGGAGGATTACAAGAGGAATGAGTTTAATGTCACTGCTCTCCAGGGCACACAGTCCCACTCGTGCACTTTGGAACACGGGGCAGCCCCTCTCCCAGTCTGGCCTTTAGTTTTCTCATTTCGAAAATAAAGGAGTAGAACTAAACAACTTCTAAGGACCCTCTCAGCTCTAATATGTTATAATTTTAAAAAAGAATCAGAACAATTTCTTTTTTAAAAAAAGCTTTCCTGGAGGCCAAGCATGGTAGCTCACACCTGTAATTCTGGGAAGCCCAGGCCCATGGATTGCTTGAGCTCAGGAATTCAAGACCAGGGTGAGCAAGAGTGAGATTCCATCTCTACTAAAAATATAAAAAACTAGGTGGATGTGTGGGGGTCACTTACAGTCCCAGCTACTGGGGAAGCTGAGACAAAAGGATTGCCTCAGCCCAAGAGTGTGAGGTTGCTGTGAGCTGTGACACCATGGCACTCTACCCAGGGTGACAGAGTGAAACTCTGTCTCCAACAAATAAAATAAAAATAAAAAAGCTTTACTTGTTTTTAAAAATGACATATATTCAACTGACCCCTTACATTTTTTTAAAAAGTGAGGACGTTGACAATAACCTCCATCTAATCATATTTTCACTCTATACGATTCTCCCTAATTCCACCAGCTCACAGTAATCAATATTCCAAATTCCTTTGCTTCCTGTTTTCTATAAATTTAGTGAACATACATCTCTAAAATGTATACGTATTTTCTTTTTGTAATTTTTACTTTATAAAAAGGGTATCACACTGCTTATAATCATTTTTGCTAAGTAGTATTTTGTGAATATCTAGTTCATTCACCTTATTGTGTATCACTGGCAGTTCATTGGTTTTAAATGCTGTAGGATATTCCACTGGATAAATATTCTATTGTTTATTCACCGACTCCATTTTGACGGGCATTTGGCATCTTTTCCAGACTTTTGCCATTGTAAACAGTGCTGAACATTCTTACATATAAATGTTCCTCTATGTGTAAGACTTCTAATAGGTGTATATGAAAATGTGGACTTGCTGGGTCGGAATGTTCACTGTCCAGACCAAGTTCTATCTGTCCATCATTCAGTGTTTTCTTTTCTATGAAATGTCTCTTCCCAGTTTGTCCTGGTTTTCTTTAGGGCATTTGTGTTTTTCTTATCAATATCATCAGCCTGCTTTCTCTAGTTGCAATTTCAAGTGCTTTGACAGCATCAATGTTTAGAAGACCGTTCTCCTGATCCATTTTGTCCAACAAACAGGATTCCTTGGCAGCACCTCATTCTTATCAGAGGTCTTGACAAAGGCAGTGACTGTCATGCCTGTGATTTAGTCTTGGCCTCTGGTCTGAATGTTAATGGTCATATCTTTGTTTTGATCTATGCCCTAAAGCTATGTCCTATATTGAGAATATTTTACACACTGCAGAGGTTGGAGATAAAAGATGGTTGCCTCTTTCAATCCTGTGAGCCCTAGAATTTCTAGACTTCCTGTGTTCTCTTTTGATTCCACTTGCAAATGAGCCTGCCCTTTGCAGATATAATTCTCTTTCTTGTGTTCCCTCATGAAACATAGCTAACAACAACTAAATCACACTAACCACATTCTGTCTGAAAACCTCTTCTCCCAAAGCCACAAATCCAGTAGGTTTATCTCTGCCCTCCAAGTTATTACTTCTGACAGTTTTACCAAATGTTTCACTACTGCATTATATAGGTTGTCATTTTTTCAACCTGCTATAGAACTGTGTCTGCTGTCTGCTACTACTCAGCCCCAAAGCCAAAACCATACATTTTTATCCTTTTGTTACAGCAATTTCCCACGTCCAGGTGTCCCAGGTATTCTGTATTGGTCAGCTATTGCTTCAGTAACAAGCATCCCCAAATATCAGTGGCTTATTGCAAGAAACATTTCTCTTTTGCTCTCCGGTCTGTGGGCCAGCTGCATCTCTGCTCCAAGCTGTAGGTCAGAACAGGTCTTTGTCGTGCATCTTCCCAATTGCTGTGCCCAGGCTTAAAAAGCAGCTTTTGCTCTGGATACGTCATCCTCCCAGCAGAGGGTCTGAGAGAAAGAGGATGGGCCAGGCATGGTGGGTCACACCTGTAATCCTAGCACTTTGGGAAGCCAACGTGGGAGGATTGCTTGAGATCAGGAATTTGAGACCAGCCTGGGAAACATTACAAGAACCCATCTCTACCGAAAACAGAAAAATTAGGTAGGCATGGTGGTATGTACCTGTAGTCCCAGCTACTCAGGAGGCTGAAGCAGGAGGATAACTTGAGTCCAGGCACTTGAGGTTACAATGAGCTATGATGATACCACTGCAAGAGCAAGACCTGGGTGGCAGAGCAAGACTCTATCTCAAAAAAAAAAAAAAAATGCAAAAGCAAAACAAAAAGAAACAGAGAGAAAGAGAGAATGAGCAGAAACTTGCAATGTTTTTAAAGCATCTGCGAGGAAAGGGCACATGTCACATCTGCTAGCATTCTATTGGCTGAAAGGAGTTACATGGACCAGCCCTAAGTCCATGGTGTGAGGAAATGTATTCTAAATGCTTTCAAACAAGAATACAGCTTCCTACAGAAATGAAGGTGCTCTTGATATATTCTTACACTAATCCTATTAGTTTGTGTATTGCAACATAGTTTCCCTTTCATTACTTGTTTTCAAATATGTGCTTTTTTAAAGCACGTAATATTTTAATTGAAACGATGTACAAATTTAAGGAATTATAGTAACTGCACTATTCCGACAATCATACTAATTTTTTAATTGACCTTCAAACCTTGTAGATATCTCACAGTCTCAGTCATAGGATTATATACCATAAGGAGGACCTCGATGCAATTATCAATTCTCATCCCCTGAACTGTGAGAACTGCCCCAAATTTTAAATCCAGAAGACAAAGAAACCCAGAAACCTAGCAAGGTAAATACTTACAAATCCCTCGTATAGTGTAGGAAACAGCAAAATATTTCAATAGTTTTGCAAAGTGCTTTCTTTCAGGCAGCATATGGAGACTACAAAATGGGTAAATAGACAGATTTCTAGATCTGTCTAGATAGATAGATTTCTATCTATCTGTCCAAATAGATAGATTTCTAGATCGCAGAAAAGGAAGCTCGAGCAAAAATACCAAACAAAAACAAATGTATGCTTTCCAAAACCTTCCAGTGACTCCAAAGTAAGACACATAAGCAATTAGGTCTACTTCGGAAGTCTCAAATTCTCATTAGTTGCCTTTCAGTAATTGATGCTGGCACCAGACTATTGTTTATAGATCATGACTGCAAACACTCCTGTCTTCGGTAATGCTGTAATGCTTTTATTTATGAGAAAACCTGGGGAAAGAATTCTGCTTACACCAAAGCAAACGAGCAAGGAAACAGGTTGCTGTGGAATAATAAGGCTCTCAGAATAGATAACAGGTCCTCTAGCTACCCTCATGGACAAAATTCTGGCCCTAAAATGGAGCACCTTCTTATTTGTACCTCTTCCCAGGAACCTGTTTTCTTGCTGATATTCTACCTGGTAGATTTCCTTCAAAATAATCTAGTTTTGTTACAGATTCAAACCCAATTAGAATTCTTTCACAGATGCTTTTAAAGAGTTACTGCCTAAAGGAGGTGAGTAAAAACTGGAAGGGTATTTGCTTAAAATCAAACCACAAACAAATTGCAAAGGAACAAAAAAGGAATTCAATTACATTGAAGGATGCAAACCAGTACTCTAATACAGACTTTTATTTAAAACATTTAATTACCAAAATTTAAATACTATATTAAAATCTTCAGCCTTTCTTGATAAATTGGAAGATGATTTATAATTTTATAGATAATTATACCTGTATGTAAATCCTGTTTGCCGCCTTTAAACCTGTCAGCTGGTGCAAATTAACTTTCCTTCCTGTCCCCTCTTACAGCCAACCCTCCTGGCCCCCAGAAGGTATTTCAGTTTTGACTCCTGAATTACAGTAAACAGAAGCAAATTTTGATCATGATTTTTGTCAATGTTAACAACAAGCTTTTAGACACTGTCACCCTCTCCATAATGGTACTTTGAAGTATTTGTACAAAAACATACCAGTTCTCCACAATTCACTCCTCTTACTCTGCTTGGCTAATAAGGATGTGAAACAGATGATTCTGCAATTTATAAAAAATACAAATTTATTTTTCTCCAAACCCTAGTGAATAATGAGTTGGAGAAGAACAAGTTTCCAACTACACAGTGACAATAATATCCACACTGCCATGTGGATCAGAAAAATCACAAAATTCCACGACTTTCCTTGCTATGCACTCAACAGATAAGTTAAAAATATCATCAAGTGAAAAGACATTAGGTCAAGAGGGAGGGTGGAGCTAGATGGCGGCTGAGTAACAGCTTCCATGCGGCTGGGCACGGTGAGACTGGGGAGAGAGGACTTCAAGCATCTCTGGCAGGTGGGATCTGCCCAGAAACTTTCCTTTGGGGACACAGGGAGACAGCATGAGGCTTCTGGACACCCTGAGGAAGGCAAAAGCGGCGGAGATTGGGCAAGTGTTTGCATCGGTTCCTTCGGTCTGATCCTGTTGGTGGCTGTGGGTTGGGCAACAGTGGGACTGCAGGCTGGAAGGCCTTGCCTATGAGCTGTTTGAGTTTCTTTTGGACTTGGCACTCAGTCGAACTGCCTTGGGAGAACTTGGGCAGGAGTGCGGGGGGGTTTGAGTATTGTCTGGGTCCCAGACTGGGCCACCGAGCCAGACAGAGCTGCCAGTGTTTGGTGGTGGGCTATGTGGAGTCATTGTGGGAGAACTGCCCTGGCAAGCTCCACCCTCAGGGTCACAGAACAGGCATCGGGCAGGAGCGAGTAATCTAGTGACTGAGCAACCTAAAGGCAGGGACTGAGACACCTCGCAGCCTTAGCCCTCAGGGGCATAGGCTGAGACCAGTTTTGGCACACTGGGTAAGTGGATATCCACTTAAGGAGTGATCCCAGCCACAGCGCTTTCCTGGGAAAGCTTCTGCTTAGCCCAAGTTAGCAATTTAAAGTGTCTTCTAAGCAGGCTGAGGAGGATTTAAGCTCTCCACC
>CAUYRH010012699.1:0-50647 GCA_963574655.1 Perodicticus potto | reverse complement strand
TTTCTATTAAATTTCCACTTACATTAAAAGATTGAAGTTCCAAGGCTCATCAGGTGAGACAAGCTGTTGCCTCCTAGGTAAGTCATTTGTCAGTCAAATAGGGTATCCCAGGTGGTCATGTATGCCTTGTTTGCAGACTCATAAACCAAAGGACTAAACATACCCCATAGAAAGAGGGAAAACATCTCTCTCAATGGTTCTTTTTCTTTTAAAGTAGTGGCACAATTATAAGAACTCAATGAATATCTTTTGTGGTTAAAAAGATCAAAGAATGAACAAAGCCAAATCTGGAATCAACTTTGAGTTAACCAAAGGGAGACATAAGGTCATAAGGGAGACATCTAGACTCTTCAGTGGGGTACATGGGTTCATAAAAGGCCCAGGCACTCAGAAATGATTGTGTATTCCATCAAATGCCATCCCCGTAAGTGAATTATATAGAAAAATTCTCAATAAGATCTCCATCTTTGCAGACAAGTACCATCTAGCTTGAATATAATAAGTAAAGATTACAAGCAAAGGGTACAGCAGGGTTTTGTACAAAATCTGTGAGTGTGGGCATACTAGTAACCAGAAAGACTTGGCGGAAACAAATCCAAAATAAAGTATTTCAGGTTACTAGTCACAGGGTTTAAGGGAAGAAAATGTGATGTCATCCTAAAATAAAACTTTAAAAGCATATTTAACTGGAAAACAAGTTTAAAAATACTTACATGACTTATAAAAAATATCTACCCACATAAAAATGCAGGTACCCAGATGTCAGTTTGATCCAAATCCTCGCATTTATGACAATGTCTGTGCCTAGTCTCTCTTCAGCGTTTTATTATATTTTTCCCTCTTTTTGCTTTCTCAGTCTTACATCCATAGGCACTCACTGTTAATTTACATTATTGATATCGTTCTATACAATAAATTCTGACTTGCTTAACATATGACTTTTTCTAAAATCTATCCATGAAACACAAATAATGTAACCTAATCATTTGTATCCTTATATTAAACTGAAATTTTAAAAATCTATCCATGCTGATATCTAGCCATCTACCAATATAAGTCAATCTGTAGATTAATAGAAATTTAGAACATCTCTTTGTAAGATCATTCAGTCTTAAAAATGTAGAAATTTCTGTCTATTGGACAACACAGATTAACCCACAGAACATTATGTTAAGTGAAATAGCCAGTCACAGAAAGATAAATACCTTGTGATCTCACTTAAATGTGGCATCTAAAAAAAATAATTGGATGAAAAAGTAGAATGCTACTTTGGCACTAGGGAGTAGAAGAATTGGGAAGATGTTGGTCAAAAGATAAAAAATTTTAAAAAATTTAAAAAAGGATAAAAAATTTCAGTTATACAAGAGAAATAAGTTCTAGAGATCCATCATATATCATGGTAACTGCAGTTAAGAACAATGTATTACATACTTAAAAATTACTTAGTAGACGTTAATTGTTTTCACCACAAAAAAAAAAGTAGGTGAGCATACCTTAATTAGCTTGATTTAGACATTCTACATCATATATACATAGCAAAACATCATGTTATACACCATAAATATGCACAATTTTTGTCAATTAAAATAACATTAAAACTACTTTTAGCTGATGAATAAGACTTATTATTGAATAACTTCAATCCTTTAAAGATAACACATTTTTGGTTGATACAGGCTGTTTCAAATTTTAGCTATTGCAAACAATGCTAGGAGAAACATTCTTACCCTATTTATGCATATTTTTATGTACCTATGCAGGAAATTTTCCAGGTTCCATATCTAGTATTAGATATGTGCATATTTAATTTTATTAAATACTTCCAAATAGCTCTGTAGAATAATTGGACTAGCTTATAGTTCCTTTTTTCATAATATTCTCATCAGAATATGATTTTATCTGAGTTTAGTTTAACCGTATTTCCTTTGATAGTTCTTAGTTTTGATGTTTTATTCAAGAAATTCTAAGATATTTCCTTTTATGGTTCTTATTTTTGATGTTTTATTTAAGAAATTCTTTTCCTTTTCCATTCTATATTTCTTTCAAATGATTTTCTAATTTTTTCTTTGGTGTTTTTTTGATTTTTTTTTTTTTGGTAGAGACAGTCTCACTTGATCACCCTTGGTAGAGTGCCATGGCATCACACAGCTCACAACAACCTCCAACTCCTGGGCTTAGGTGATTCTCTTGCCTCAGCCTCCCGAATAGCTGGGACTACAGGCGCCCGCCACAATGCCTGGGTAATTTTTCTGTTTTGCAATTTGGCCGAGGCCAGGTTTGAACCCGCCACCTTCGGTATATGGGACCAGCGCCCTACTAGATGTGCCACAGGTGCTGCACAACGTTTTTATTTTTAATCTCATTAGACACTTTGTTTACAATTTTGCATGCAATCTAATTTTTCTGCATATTATAAATAAGTTTCTGGATACCTTGTATCAAATAATTCACTTCCTACTGTTTTATGTTGCCCCTATTATCAAACAGGGAGTTTTATACATATGGGTAGATTTCTAGATTTCCCAGGCTGTTCTCTTGGGTCTCTCTGTGACTCATCTCTACACTATTTTTGTTAGGTTGGCTTTGTAATATGTTTTAGCATATCACAATATTGATATTTTTGAGAACTTTTATTTCTTTTCCTTCAATCATTACTTTTTTTTAATGTGTGTTTTATAATCATATTGTCTAATTTCACCTTCCCACTCCCTTTAGTTTCAATTAAAGTTTCGTTGTGTATTTAGATTAACTTGGGGAAAATTGAGAGATTTTCAATATTAAATAAAGTAAAGAAAAATAAAATTTCATGACCCTCTAAATTTACTATGCCAATGGAGAAACTCAGTTTTCGAGATTGAGTCACTAACATATTTGCAATTCTCCTTCTTACATTATAGATCAACTCTTTTTATGTTTTTGTGTTTTAAACAGCTAGGAGACACCAGAGACCAGACTATCTACCTCTTCTAATCATTGACCATTGTTATAGATTAACTGTGTTCTTTATTGTCCTTCACTCAAACTAGAATGCACCCAAGACCCTGTGACTATTACATCTTTAGTGTGGAGAAAGACCACTTCATTAATGAAATCATCACAATTATTGATTTAGCCTTACATAGAACGATGTCAAAATTCTGTTATACTTTCCTACACTTTGCCTTAAGAATAATTCCAAGTCCATCCAGGTTAATACAAAAGATGTAAAGTCTCCATTTTTTCTTTATGGTTGCATTCCATGGTATATGTATAGGTTGGTGGGCATTTAGGTTGTTTCCACATCTTGGCAATTGTAAATTGAGCTATAATAAACAATATGGTTCAAATGTCCTTATGATATGTTTTCTGTTCCTTCTGATTAGATGCCTAGTAATGGAGTTGCAAGATCAAATAGGAGGTCTAGTTTGAGTTTTTTGAGGATTCTCCATACTTCTTTCCAAACAGGCCATATTAGTTTGCCCTTCCACCAACAGTATAGAAGTATTCCCTTCTCTTCACATCCACACCAGCATCTGCAACTTTGGGACTTTGTAATGTGGGCTATTTTCACTGGGGTTAGGTGATATATCAGGTTGGTCTTGATTTACATATCTCTGATTAGGGACAATGACCATTTTTTTTTTATCTTTGTTAGCATTTGTCTGTCTTCCATAGAGAAGGTTCTATTCATGGTCTTGCTCACTTGTAGATGGAATTGTTAGCTCTTTTTTTAATTATTAATTTGAGTTCTCTGTAGATTCTAGTTATCAACTCTTTGTCTAGATTAGTAACAAGCAAGTTATTTTTTCCCATTCTAAAGATTGTCTAGTTGCCCTAATTATTGTGTCCTTAGCTGTGCAGAAGCTTTTTAGTTTAATTAAATCCCATTCATTGAAGCTCATTCTTCTTAGTAAAGTATCACAACAATGGAAAATCAATCCAAATGAGTATCAAATGTACTCAATACTAATATGAAGCCAGTAGATGATCTAATACCCACCCACATAAGGGAAAAAAATCAATTTAATTCAAGCTGGGACAAGGGTAATGAGGGAGGGGGGACATGAGTGGAGGGAGGAGGATTGGTGTGCTCCCACTTAATGGGCACACCTCTTGGGTGTGGTACACAACTACAAGACTCTACCAAACAAATGCACGCATTGTAATCTATTTGTTTGTACCATCACATTAACCTGAAATAAAAAACAAAAAATATAAAAGTAATTCGAGGCCAGGAGTGGTGGCTCATTATTGTAATTCCAGAACTCTGGAAGGCTGAGGCAGGTGGCTCTCCTGAGCTCAGTAGTTTAAGACCAGTCTGAGCAAAAACAAGACCCAGTCTCCTCTAGAAGTGAAAAAACTAGCCAGGTATGGTGGTGGATGCATGTATTCCAGCTACGAAAGAGATTGAGGCAAGGGGATTTCCTGGGCCCAAGAGTTTGAGATAAAACACTATAGCACTCTACCCAGGGCATAAAGTGACAGTGTCTCAAGAAAAAAAAAAGTAATTCCAAACTTGTACATGTTAGACGACTGACTTCCATTCTTTAGAATCTGTACTTCTTGTGTGGCTCTTGTTTAAATTTTGCTTTTGAATAAAGTAGTATCTACTTTAAACAAAAGTAGATTCTAAGACTTTTCATTATTTTAAGTAGATAATTCTCATGTCAAAGTCCAAACTATAGGTTTAAAGATTTCAGTTGGATTTCTTATAATTCTAGAATAGGGTAACCCTTCATCATAAAATAAAATAGGTGTCCCAATGAGTCAAGCAAAAGAGATTGGTTTAGGGGAGCTGAAGAAAGCAGAAATAAAGAACAAAAAGTGGATTGTCATTTCAAAGTTACTTTCCTTGCAAGGTATGCATAGGATGACAGAATTAGAAAAGTAAGTGATTAGTTAGCATCAGGTTACCCTAGGTGCTCTCTCTCTCTCTCTCTCTCTCCCTCTGCCTTTATTTCTATTAATAGAACAGTCAGATAACAATTTGCTTTTACTTTGGAACTTTAGCATGGCTAAATTTTTTTTTTCATTTTTAGTCTGCTTTTTGGGGGTCTTGTGCAAGAGTTTGGTCCAAAATAACAGCCTCCTCCTATATTTATTTATTTATTTATTTATTTTTGGTAGAGACAGAGTCTCATTTTATTGCCCGCAGTAGAGTGCTGTGGCATTACGCAGCTCACAGCAACCTCCAACTCCTGGGCTTAGGCAATTCTCTTGCCTCAACCTCCCGAGTAGCTGGGACTACAGGTGCCCGCCACAGCTCCAAGCTATTTTTCTGTTTTGCAATTCAGCCAAGGCCAGGTTTGAATCCGCCACCTTCGGTATATGGGGCCGGCGCCCTACTCGATGAGTCACAGGCGCCGCCCCTAGCCTCCTTCTATAATTTTTGTTTAACATTGATTTCTACAAATCTCATGTGTTTCTCCATTGTTTTAACTCTTTAATGTTCTACAATAACATTTTATAATTTTCTCCATAAAACTTCTCTCACGTTTTTATTAGTTAATTTCAATATACTTTACATTTTTATTTTTGTAAATGCTATCCTCTTTCAAATATATTTTTTACTCAGTAATTGCCAGTATAAAAATATTGATTTGTTTATGTCAGCTTTTTAATCAAACAGCCTTTTTATCTAAAGTGTCTAATAGCCTATAGATTTTCTTGAGTTTTCTGTATAAGGATCATAATATATGTAAATTGCAACAGTTTTATCTCTTACACATACTCACACTATTTGTCATTTTACTCAGGGTTTCATTCTATTGCTCAGAATCTTCAATTAGATGGTATCCCAAAAGTCTCCCCTAAAGGTACCACACATAGGCAAAATGAGAAATTGTTGCTAAACATACCTTTGTTTATAGAATATTCATTTCAAAATTTTACAAAGTATTTATAAAATACTGTCTGTGCTTACCTGTCTGTGTTTACCACCTCTTTGTAAAATTTTGTAATGAATATTCTATAATAAAGGTATGTTTAGCTACAATTTCCCATTTTCCCTATGTGTGGTGCCTTTAGGGGTGAATTTTGGGACACCTTTTATTGTGCAAAAGGACAATAGTGATAATAAAATCTTTGCCTTGTTACTAACTTTAAGCATATGTTTCTAAGGTTCACGTTTTCTGTAGATATTCTGTATATTTTCATAAATATCCTTGATGGGTTAGAAAGTTCATGTTTATGTTTTTCAAGGGGATTTTACTTTTAAATTGAACCTAAGTGCTGATTTACATCATATGCTTTTATGGCATATGATACATTTTGAATTTTGTAAATTGTCCTTACATTTCTGCCATAAATACTACTGGTTATAATGTAACATAAGAGAATCTACAGACTATTCCTTTTCCTAGTCAATGATTATCCTTGCAGTCACTGAGTTTTATTGTCTATGTAAGAAAGGAAAGAGGTGAGGTGAAGAAATAAATTTGGGTGCTACAATTGATTTTTAGAAGACAAAAAGAGGTTTGGTTCTCCTTTAAAGACATAAGTCAATGCAAACTGAGAAACTGAGATAGTTAAACTTGGAAAATTAGAAAAAGTGGAAGAGAGAGTCTAAAGCAAAAGATATACCATTATGAGTAAGATGTCCAAAAAATATTTTTAGGCAGGTTGGCTGAATGTTACAAATATCTTTTTCTGTGTAATTGCAAAATATAATTGTTCTTCATTTCCTTCTGGTTCTCAGACTTGTGTGTTTCTTTAGAGTAGCCATCTGTGCTGAGACTGGGCCACAAAGTCGTTCAACTTTAGATTTACACTCCAGCTTGGAAATTCTCAATTTTCATACTTGTGAAATTTGAGGAATAAAGCAGGCAGAGGAATTGTAACTTGGATATGTGGATGCACTGAGAAAGTCTGGCAGTTATTGGCTTTAGTCATCAATTACTTGTATATGATTCGATCCAAGTGACTTACCTATGGCTGTAAAATGAAGTGATTAGTGTAGACAATTTCTTTAGGGACTTATTTGATGCTAATGTTCTATAATCATCTTTCACTAATGGTCAGAAGGTTAAATGTGGGAAGCCATGGGGGACTCCCCCTGCTTTTGCCCTGTTATGGCTGAGGTTTGACCTTCACTGAGAAGAAACTGGCAGGAGGCAAAACAGGGAGTAAAAAGTCCTGATGCTCATATCTAGAGATAAACAGCAAGGCAGTTTTAAGGTAAATACACAACAGTTCCCAAGGAGTAAGAGAGTGCCAAAGAGAACGTTAATTGACCTTTTTTCCCTGTGAGAATATAAAAGCATGGTGTCAAAATAAAGTCTCAGTCTCAGTCTCAGGCTCAGGCTCAGGCTCAGCCTGACTGAGTCCATTACCGTGTGTGTGTGTGTGTGTGTGTGTGTGTGTGTGTGTGTGTGTGTGTTTTTCATCCCAGCGCCCCCTCCTCAGAACCTCGCTAGTGGATGGTGGGTCCATCAGTTAAATAGTAAAAATAATAAGACATATGTTTATGGTACTCAAAAGACAGAGTCTGAAATCTCTTGCCTTCCTAATCTCTGATTCATGGTTGGAAACTTTTGTTACCAAAAGTTTGGCATTTGTCTCAGAGGCAGCATCAGAAGAATGAAGACAAGTGGTTGGAGGAAGGAAAGAGAAGTTTATTAATTTGCCAGCAAATGAGGAGGTTGTCAGACTCCCATCTTCATGCACCAACCTTCTGCCTCTTAGCAAAAATAGAGATTTTAAAGGGGAAGTTTTCAGCTTCAGTCTGCTGCTGTTCAGCTATAGTTGAAGGTCTGATTCATTCAACCTTGGCTTAAGACCAGTGGTTCTATGCCTCGTGACCCACAGGAACTGTTTTAAAGAACTGTGGCATTAGGAAGGTGGAGAACCACTGGGTTAAGACAATCTGTGACCTCCATTGGAACAATTCCTTTGAGCCATCTCTTGTGGCATAAAGAACAAAGGACTTACCCCTTCCCTTCCTATCCAATGGACTGAGGCAGGGATGCAGGTTTTAATTCCCAAACAGAGTGGGGGATGCTTTAGAGAGACAGAAAAAAATGTATACTCTTTTTCAGGCAATTCGACCTATTACATTTTAGCCCATATTCAATTCAGAATCTCAGTGCACTTCTACTATTCTACAGCTGCTACACCCCTTCTCAAAGTTCACCCCAAGTCTGCTCATCCACAACCACACTGAAAGTATCACACTACCCTTCCTCTAGCAAAGCCAATTTGTCAGTCTTCCTACTTGTAGAAAAAATCTTCAGCCCCTTGGCATGTGGAATGAATCTGGTCAGACTTTTCTATTCAAGGTAATTACACCTGTAATATATTTATCATTGCCAAGAACAATGTTACTTTAAGCAGCCATATGGGGTGTTAACTGAAATATAAAACTTTAGTCAACAGGAAGAGATACTGGTTGAAATGTATAGATGATCAGTCATCTTTCTGAAAAATTTCCAAAGGTAACTCATTGCTTTTTTGCTCATTTGATGCAAAATTTTTCTGCCCTTCATAGAATGTATATTTCATTTTCCTCAACTTCAGTATAAATGGAAGCACACACACCTACTAAGTCTCATATATTTATTCATTCATTTGCAAATATTGATTGAGTACTCTGTAGATAAGAAATCATGAGTACTTATCCAGTACACATGTTAAGTGTTTCATTGTGTTTAAATTAAAAGTCAAACAAGGCCTGTGGCTCAAGTGGCTAAGGTGCCAGCCACATACACCTGAGCTGGCGGGTTCGAATCCAGCCCAGGCCCGCCAAACAACGACGGCTACAACCAAAACATAGCCAGGCATTGTGGCAGGTGCCTGTAGTCCCAGCTTCTTGGGAGGCAGAGGCAGGAGAATCGCTTGTGCCCAGGAGTTGGAGATTGCTATGTGCTGTGATGCCACAGCACTCTACCCAGGGTGACAGCTTAAGGCTCTGTCTCAAAAAATTAAAAAAAAAAAAAAAAAAAAGATAAGAAGGCATGATGAAAAAATAAATAAATCAATACAAATAAAAATCAAACACGATTTTAAAGGTGAGGAAATTATGTGTTGACCAGATTTGAAAGGTCTCTATTTTAAAATCAGTCCAGTGTGGGTGTTAAAATCCACAGATTGTAGACAAAACCTTTAGCAAAATAGGTATTCTGAATTCAGCTAAAATAAGACCTTTGACCTTCATTCACTGAGAAAAATATTGAGCTAGAAGTTTGTCACAATTCTAATATTCCTGCAAAGATGAGATGCATGAATCACATAGCAATATAATCAAAAAGGTAAGGAAACAAAGATATGTTTTATCCTGATTGATTTTCCTAGCTTAAATCCAATCACTTTCATTCTTTCACTTCTTTTTATAGAAATGAGTTCTTTTTGTTTTTTCTTTTCAAAACTAGCTGGCTGCTTAACACCCCATGTATAGCTAGCATTAAACTTTATCTCTTTGTAATTAGTGTTTGTGCACAGAGCAATTAATTAGAATACAGCATTAGCCATGTTTGTACCTCACTCAAGAAACTAAAGGACCAAAATGTTGATGTCTAGAAAAGAATTACTTCAACAACTTTGATTAATTTTCTGTAAACCATCCCCAAGCAAGCATATCAACAGGCATAACACTTTTTATGCCCTCACCTCCATTCTGCATTATGTAGTTGGTGTTGGGACCAGACAGTCTTCATGGGTATGTATAATTGATTTTAAGCAGAGGGACTAGTGTAATAGTTTGGACTGAGCCTTCTAGTTTATGTTTTCAAAACTTTCTCTAAACACATCAATCCAGTCACATGCCACCATTAAAGTACAAGGTATATACAAAAAACTGATCAACCATGAGCAGACATGTAATATTAACAGCTAAGATTAAATGATCACTTACCATGCATCAAGAAATATACTACATATTTTGCATATATTAACTCACTATAATAATACTATGGGGTAGGCACAGTTATTATTCTTTTTAGGTGTTTATGGAAATGGGGTACAGAGAAGCAAAATAATTTAGCAAGGAAGTAGCAAAACAAGAGTTCAAAATCAGGGAGTCTGAGTCCAGAGCTCATGTTCTGCAAAAACTCTTTTCAGCACACCACCGAACAGGCCTGCAGTGGTACCACACTGGTGGAGAGCAGGGTCAAGGGACTCAGAGAGGGACATACAGGCTGTCTTCCTGGGACAAAGGGGAAAAGGGAATGCATTGTTCTGAGGCCTGACCCTAAAGACAGGTCTCTGAGTTGAGCACTGCAAGTATTGCCCCTTCAGGAAAGTAAAGTGCACAAAGAGAAATTGGAGAAGTCTAAGATAGGAATTCTTCTCACGGGACCACTGAGAGATGAGAAAAACCCACCATAGCACTCTGCTTGCTCAGGACCTCTCTCAGCTGTTTGCTTGTAAGTCCTCATGACAACCAGGTGTGTGCTCTTTGTTAAAGGATGAGACATCAGTCTGTGCCGTTGGCCATTTAGAGGCACAGATTGAATCTGTATCTTAAAATATTAGGTCTTGCAATCCCAAGCACAGGCTATCTTCCCTTTTATTTAGATTTTCTTTAATTTCTGTCAACAATGTGTTGTAGTTTTCAGAGTACAAATTTTACACTTCTTTTATTAAACTTATTCCTAATCATTTTAATTTTTGATGCAACAATTATAGCACAAGAATACGGGGAAAAGGGCAAGGGAGGGGAAGGGAGGGGGAGGCTGGGTGGAGGGAGGGCAATTGGTGGGATCACACCTATGGTGCATCTTAGAAGGGTACTGGTGAAACTTACTAAATATAGAATACCAATGCCTTCATATAGTGATTAAGAAAATGCCATGAAGTCCATGATTAACAGTTCGATGAAAATATTTCAGATTGTATATGAAGTCAGCACTTTGTGCCCCATGATTACACTAATGTACACAATTTTGATTTAATAAAAATTAAAAAAAAATAAAAAAAAAATGGAATTGTTTTCATAACCTTATTTTGATATTTTTTATATCTCGTATATAGAAATACAACAGATATTTTATGTTTTCATGTGAATTTCTTAAGATTTTCTATATATAAGATCACGTTACCTGTAAACAGAGATAGATTATCTATTTTTCAAATCTGGATGCTAGGCTTGGTGCCTGTAGCTCAAGTGGCTAAGATGCCAGCCACATTCACTAGTTTAGGCCTGCCAAACAACAACAACAACTGCAACCAAAAAGTAGCTAGGCATTGTGGTGGGCACCTGTAGTCCCAGCTAGTTGGGAGGCTGAGGCACGAGAATTGCTTAATCCAGGAGTTTGAGGTTGTTGCGAGCTGTGATACCACCACAGTCTACCCAGGGCAACAGCTTGAGACTCTGTCTCAAAAAAAACAACAAAGAAAAAAAAAGAAAAGAAAAGAAATGGGGATGCCATTTGTTTCTTTCTTTTCTTCTTCTTTGTTTTTTATTTTTATTTTTTTTTCTTCCTAATTGCCCTGACTAGAACCTTCAATAAAATGTTAAAGAGAAATGAAAAGAATAGGCATACATGTGTTGTTATTGAATTTAAGGGGAAAGCATCTAAGCATCTAGTCTTTCACCTTTAAGTATTTATGTTACATGTTTTCATAGATGCCCTTTATCCTGATGAAGTTCCCTTCTTTTCCTGGTTTATTGAGTATATCTTGCTTTCGCTTTTTTAATCATGAAAGAGTATTGAGCTTGCAAAGTTCTTTTTCTGCATGGGATATCCATGTGGTTGAAGTCATTTATTCTACTTATGTGTGTATGATACACTACAGTAAGAAATTTTCATAGTTCATACAAATCTTGCATTCCTGGGATAAATCCCTCTGGGTCATGGTATATAATTCTTTTAATGTTACTGGATTCAGGGCTAGTATTTCATTGAATATTTTTGCATTTCTATTCATAAAGATAGTGATATCTTTATTTCTTGTGATGTCTTTGTGTGGTTTTAGTATTGGGGTACTACTGACCTCTTAGATTTAGCTGAGATATTTTAGTTTCTGAATTGGCTCTTCTTAGCCAGAATATAAGCTCTTATGAGCAGAATGAAATTCAATGCCCTACTAACCAGTAACTCAATAAAAATGTGATGAACTGAATTGCTCTGGCTGTACAGAGGGCACTATTCATTACAATTTTCTAACATATAATGAGAGAACAGATTATTTTCTCTTTCTCTCAGAATAGTCTTAGGTTCTTTATGAAACTACGAATATTCCTGTTTTTTAAGTTTGTTTTGAAATAGAACTAACTGATAATTTGTTTTGCTTTAATTCAAATTCCAGCCCTCTTGGGAATTTTGCATGTTTTATAAAAAGCCTTAAAATTTGGCAAATATTTTGACCTTTTATGTGATTTTAATTTGCATTATTAAACAAGGTATTCACAAACCAAGGAAGACACATTATAATGAACCATTTATCAATGTAAATATAATTTTTAACAATTTAATTTTTAAACATTCACATGATGTTTGGACAATACTGCAGTGTTACAAAGAATATTATAGTGAAATATAGTCCATTTATCCATCCAAAAATATATTATCCACCAATTATTCTCAGATGAATAAAATATAAATATAAGGTTGAAGTTATTTGTCCATAAAGTGACATTGGATAATTATTATGATATGTTCATGTCAAAAGAAAAGCCTACCAAATATAATTAGTGTGATCAAATTGACTTAAAATGTATAGCTAGAAAGGATACACAAACACACATACACACATACAATCCACATTTGTCTTTTCATATCCAGCTGTTAGACTTAAGAATGATGATTTAATTATTTTCTTTTATCATTGTCCTTCCTAGACTTCCATTCAAATATAAACCAGTCACTAATACGAAAACAATAGAATTTTAGATTGGGAAAAGGAAAAAGAATATTTTTTAAGAAGTTCGTCTTGGAGACTAGGGAATAATACAGTCAAGATGGATAAAGGTAACCCCCAAAAACCAAAAGGCAAGATGTCTTCCTATGCCTTCTTTGTGCAGACATGCTGAGAAGAACATAAGAAAAAATCCAGAGGTCCCTGTGAATTTTGCAGAACTTTTCAAGAAGTGCTCTAAAAGGTGGAGGACATTGTCTGGGAAAGAGAAGTCTAAATTTGATGAAATGGCAAAGGTGGATAAAGTCCGCTATGATTGGGAAATGAAGGATTATGGACCCGCTAAAAGAGGAAATAAAAAGGACCCTAATACCCCCAACATGCCATTGTCTGGATTTTTCCTGTTCTGTTCAGAATTCGGCCCCAATTTCAAGTCGAAAAACCCTGGTGTCTGTATTGGAGATGTGGCAAAAAAGCTGGGTGAGACCTGGAATAACTTAAGTGACAGTGAAAAGCAGCCTTATATCACTAAGGCAGCCATGCTGAAAACGTGTGAGAAGGATGTTGCTGAGTGTAAGTGTAAAGGAAAGTTTGATGCCGCAAAGGGTCCCATTAAAGTTGCCAGGATAAAGGTGGAAGAGGAAGATAAAGGAGAGGAGGAGGAGGAAGAAAAAGAGGAAAAGAGGAGGAGGAGGAAGAGGAGGAAGAAGAGGAAGAAGAATAGAAAAACTGTCTCTTTGTGAAGACCTTAGAGTTGGGGAGCACCACAAATGACACATTGTTTATTCAAGAAATGTCTATTGCCCTCATTAGGTTTAATCACAAAATTTGATCATGATCCTATTATGGTCTCAAAGTGCTCTAGAAATTGTCAGTAGTTCATATGAAGTGGCCATGGGTGTCTGGGAGCACCCTGAAACTGTGTCAAAGTTGTACATATTTTCAAACATTTTTATAATGAAAAGGCACTCTCATGTTCTCTTCACTCTGTGCACTTTGCTGTTGGTGTGAGAAGGCATTTAAATGTGTTTCTGGCATTTTTTTTTTTTTTTAATTTATAAGAAGGTGTTAACTATATGGTTACTGGCTAGAAATCCTGAGTTATCAACTATACATATCTACAGTTTAGATAAAGAACAAAGCAACTGAGACCAACTTTTGCTGCTTCTTGCTTGGTGTTAAGGCCTGGGGAAAGATGCCCTTCAGAGAGGGGACATAGCTCAGGGCATGCACTGTGAGCTGGACCTGGTGAACTGTGGAAGACATCCATTTAGCTTCAGGTTGTCTCGTTTTTCTACATAGCATGTAGCATTCTGCTGCCATTCTTAGCTGTGGACAAAGGGGGGTCAGCTGGAATAAGAAGTGTTTAGATTTTCTTTTTCTTTTCCTTTTTTTTTTTTTTTTAGTTAAGTGAGGTAGTTTTTAAACTTTGTTTTAAAACAAACTGTAGAACTCTTCAATGTTGGCAAATCAGAAGAGCCACTGCATCAATGAAAGTTCAAGAATCTTCTATACTTAAACACATTTGCAAAGTTCTGTTATTTTTTTGTATGTTTAGAATGCTGAAATGTATTTGAAGTTAAATAAATAGCATCAATTTTTTTAAATTGTTAAAAAAAAAAGAGTTTATCTGGAATGTGCATTGACTTGTTCTTCCTCCAGGGTAGCTATTACCCCACTTTTTTCAAAGCTTACCAGGTTCCAGTTCAATATGAATCAAGGAACATTGATTCATTCTCTTGGTTCTAAGCATTAAACTGGGCTGACTCATATAAAGAGATGCATAGGCCATTTTAATGGCCATTAAGCTGTTCACTGTTGACTGGGAAGAAATCACTCTTTAGGAAATTGTGAAGGCCTAAGAAATCCTCCAGAACAGAGTTTATCAAACTATGACCTATAGCTAAATCTAGCCTGCTGCTTGCTTTTGTAAATATAATATTTTTGTAATTAAGTCATGTTCATTCATTTTATTATCTGTAGCTGCTTTCTTGCTACACCAATAGAGTACAATAGTTATGATAGAAATTATATAGCCTGCAAGGCCCAAATAACTTACCATCTATCCTTTCACAGAACAAGTTACCAACTCCAGTTCAAGAAACTCTACTACTCCTTCATAGTAGGCATAAAGAAAATGCCAGCCTCTACATTTGAATTTTAAGCTAGGCCTAGCAAGAGGCACTAAACAAGTATCCCTGAAGCAATATGAGAATAATCCTAATGTCAACTATGATAATGGAAAACAGAGTTAATAGTTAATTAGAAAAGATTTTTCTGGAGAAAGTGACTTCTCAGGCTAGTACTGAAGATACGGAAAGGACACCATTCAGTAAAGACAAAGGATCCTTCTCCAAGTGTAGAGAAAGATTCAAGTAAAAGTACAGACATAGAGATTAACCAACATACTACTCACTTCTTCTCCATCTCAAGAGAAGAATCATGTGGACATTTTTCAAAGCCCATTGTCCATTGCAGAGGAGTTGCTCCATGCTATCCTTCAGAGATGTACTTTCCTTCTTTCTATGGCTTCCCTCTCCAGGCTTTCCACATCCTACTCATTCAGGTGGCAGAAGGGGAGAGAGTGTGAGTATGCACCTAAGAATGGCCTACATTATGCCAACTCTTTCCTCTGGCCACAGCTGAAGTTCAAAGCCATACCTGACAACAAAGGAGCTGAAAATTGCAGTCTAGAACTCTGCCAGGTCATCACATTTCTTCACCTTTCTTTTCAGTCCCATTCTGAAGCGTCTTAGGTTCAGGTCATATTTTCATAGCCTCCTCTAATTCTTTTCATCTACAATGCCTTCCTCTCTTATTTACTGTAAACTTAATGTGGGCACTTTATTTTAAAAAAAAAAAAAGTGACAGAGGTGTCTCTATATACTAGGGACATGGGATGAATCAGTCCCATTATGAAGGGACTTAGGTTCAGGTCATATTTTCATAGCCTCCTCTGATTCTTTTCATCTACAATGCCTTCCCCTCTTATTTACTGTAAACTTAATGTGGGCACTTTATTTAAAAAAAAAAAAAGTGACAGAGCTGTCTCTATATACTAGGGACATGGGATGCATCACCAACACTAAGATTTTTTTCATATTTTAGATGAATCAATGGTTCTCTTAATATAATAAGTATAACAACCCTACTATCTCAATCTTCCCCCAGAAATTTTGGGGAAGAAAATAATAGAACACAACAGAAACTAAAACTGCTCTGCCTACAGAAGTAAAATGCATTTGAAAGTTGTTCACTGTATATATGAAACACTAGAAAAGGGAATGCTAGAAAAAACAAGAAGCAGAAAGACAGGAGATAAAGGAGAAGAAGCGAGGCCCACCCATCAGGGCAGGTTAGGGACCCATGAGGAATTTCAATGACAGGAATTCTGTTTGTTGGGAATTTCAAGGAACTGTTTGTTTGACATTGATCTTAATGTGGTTTTCTTCCCTACACCTCATATCTCTCAGTATTGTCACATCCTTCAGTACACAATTACCAAATAAATGTTTGGGTGAATGATAATTTTAAAAAATGAAGAAAGAAAAAGTATCTTATTGTGGTGCAAAGCTAGCCACCTCAGGAGCTGAGTGCCACAGACGAGACACAACAGCTGAAGAGACTCTGCCAGTGAGGGCTGATGAAGAAAACAATGGCCCTTCTTGCTCATCATAAGAATCTTTGGGGAAGACACAGGAGACTTCTCATAGCACACACCTTTTAGGCTTCAAATTATTTTATCAAGATATTGAAGAACAAGACAGTTTCAGAATCTGGAGGACTTGGGACAAATGTGTTTCAGCTGTGAAGTGCATGGGCTTTCCACGGGACTCATCCCATGACTAAATGGTCGATGGGCTCTTGGAGGGCATTTGCAAAGGCTGAGAGTTTATTGCACCTTTCCCCAACTGTTAGGTACAGGGCATGAAGGTACTTGGAGCAAAAACTAGCAGTTTTGATCTCTGGGAATAATAAAGATATCCTGAAGTATCAATAGTCAGGGGGAAATTATAATAGTTAAAATATGAGCACTTTCTTAAAACATGCTAAAGACTAACTTGGTTTTGAATTTGATTCTTATTTTCCTTCACTAATTCTGAAAATAATTTGGGTTTTCATAGTATCTCAAGGTCATCATTATAGATGATACTATAATATGTTTGGCTACCATTATTAAGTAATTATAATTACCATTGTCTAGTACTTATTATTTTCCAGAAACAGTTTTAAAGGGTATTGATGTTTTACCTTATTTAATAATTATATCAACTTTTTGAGTTAGATATCAATGTCCCTATTTTTCAAAAGAAATAACTGTGGCTTAAGAAATCAATCAACTTTCCAGGCAAAAGTAGGATTTGTCCAAATGTCTGATGACTCAAAATCCACTGCTCTTAAATAGTCTATCACCTCTTCTATAAAACATTGGCTTCAGTTCCAAGGATCTTAAAGTTCATTTACAGAGACAGGATTCACCTAGAAACTGTATGTATGAAAGTAATTCAGGGCTAACTCATGTGAAATTACTGGTATCACAGGCATTGAGAGAAGAATGTGTTAGCTAAAGAAGGCAAGAAATGCTTCGTGAAGAAGGCAGAATATGAGCTGATGTCTAAGAGCTGGCTAGAGTTCTGCTTGCTGAGTTTGCAGCGAATGTTTTAGACAGAAACTCATTTATACAAGGCTTTCTTGTGATCCACTATTTAACTACTTCTTAGGAAAGCCCTGTGAAATAAACATAGAAGATTTTATGATCTTAGTTTTACAGATAAAATTCCCAAGTCCAAGAAGAGACATTGACTATCTCTGGTCACCTTGTGAGGCAGAGAGCAGAGACGAGATGCAGGGCTTTGAAGTTAACCTCATCTAGTTCCTCCTCCTCCTCATTTGCACATACCCACCAATACACACAAGCACACATACACAAACACACACACATCCTCAGAGTGGTAGCTGTCTGGAAAGTGCCATATTTCATTGCTAGACTCCAGCAGTCTATTGGACTTTGGCAGTCATAGATAACATCCCAGCAGACATATTATCCCCAACTACTGAACATTTGAAGTCCATATCTTTAGTCTTTTCATTTACAAAAACTACAGTGATAGCATCATTGGAGATAAAAGGGCAAGTGTGATCACAGGAACTAATTAGTGAACAATTAATAATTCAGAACTGTAATAAAGCTTTTTTACAGGCAAGAGCTTTCCTGGAAATGATCCCCAAGCTGAAACTATCCTCCTAACGGAGATGTCTTCACAGCAGCAAAGATAATTGTCATCAACAAGGACCTGGAAGACTCTGTGCTTGAGAAGTTTCCAAGCACTAACTGAAGGTCTCTTAGGGGATGGTAGACTATGAAATGCTTCCGTGTTAATTTCATTGTCTTCCCATTATTTTACTGAGAACTTGAACTGGCTTTACATCAACTTTTTATCTTTAATGGTGGTTCTCCATTTATACATCTTTACATACATGTTATCAGGAAAAAAAAATTAGCAGGATTTTTTCTGAAAAATCCTCACATCAATTATTAGAGGGCAAGTTGATTCCATTTTGCATTATTTCCAAAAATTCCAACATTACAAAACACCTTTAACCTAGATACTTCTTTCCAAATGTTAGATTCTCTCATCCATTTGACCTTACAGAAAGAAGATACGTGTGGGAAGTCTGGCTGTCTTTAAAGACAAATGGCATATTCTTATCCACACCAGGATAAACAATGTTTTTCAAAACACTTTCATTTCCATTGATTCATTCAATTTTCATAGACCCTTGAGAGTAAGGAGACTCACTTACTGACAAACAGGGGCTAAGACTAAAATAGGCTCAGCATTTACTCAGAATAAAACAGAGTGAAATGGTGTAGCTGGACTTGAATGTGTCTTCTGTCTTCTGCTCATGCGTTTTTTGTACCTCCCAACCTCTATTTGCCCAGTTCCCTGAAGCTTTCTTTCACTACTAATCCCTTACTCTTGTAGTTTGGGAGAGAAGTTTTCAAGTTTCATGAATGGCTCTCTCCACAAATACCTTCTCTTTGCCTTAATGCCTTTGTCATAGATGTTGGGTCATTTTTACAGAGTTAATAAAAAGAGAAGTAGTGCAGAGGATAAATAGAATTTAATGGTGTCCTGCCCTACCCTCAGATTTCAAATCCCCAGGATACTTAGGCTATTCAATTTCCCCCTTCTCCTTGACAGTCTTGATCACAGGGCAGTATTCAATATCGGTTACTTTTCAGTGATATGTGATGAATCACACACACAGATAAGATAAGTTGCTTTTCTTTTCAGAAGTATTTTCATTCTAAAACAGACTTCTTATGTAGGAAGAAAAGACTCAGTCTAAAGATTGAGAAGGTATCAACATCAGTCAGGTAATGCTTTGGCCTATATGTTAAACATGAACCATTTTACATGGAGAATTTTTCTTAAAATTACACAATCGATGAAGTTCAAGTTTAAAGAGTCTAAGTGTAGCAGGAAAACCAACGCAGACAGAAGACTCCAGGTACCAGTCGATAGAGGAAGCAGTGAGTTTATTCCGGCCGGGAGACTCAGCGGACTAGTGTCCTAAAAACCGAGCCCACAGACCCAATCTCTTGCCTTTCTTTTATACATTTTTTAGGGCTAGGGTGCACGTGAGAGTCATGAAGGATGTGAGGTATGTGACAAACGTGAAAGTCGTGGGACTCAAGGGAAGGACAGATCTGCCTGCGCCCTTGACTTTGGGCAGGCTACCTGTCTTCAAGGGCGGGGGAAGACTAAGGAAGTTGCAAGGTTACTATCTAGGCCCAGCACCTTCCAAGAGAAAGATATTCAGATAACAGAGACATTTGCTACAGTGGAGTGTTACAGACTGTTTGGCTAATGCCTGTACAGAGTGGCCAGGACAGATCTTTAGCTCTGCCTTTACATTCCTGCCTCATTAGTAAACTCTTAAACTCTATAGTCCAAGGTTATGAAGCTGGTAATAAAAACTTGTAAAAGTGAGTTTAGAGGATGGAAGTAAACAAGATGCATAGGAAGGTACAGAAGACACTATAAGTTCCCAACCGAACATCTACTTCTACTTACTTCCTTTAAAAAATAAAACAAAAGTAAAACAAATATGAAAACTTATTCATATTTTTTTTCCAGGAATGTCATCTTCTCCATGCTGCCATGAGTTTCAAGAAAGACTGGTGATACAGGATTCTACCACTCAGGGCTAGACAGGGAGCCCCCCATTCTCTAGGCCCAAGTGAGCTCAGAAGTCAGAACCCCATTTCCAGGCATAAGCATACTGCCTTTTTCAGGACACACCCTCTGGGCTCTGATAAGGTCATGAACAAAGCAGCTTGTGATGGTTTTTTTGGTGGTTCCATCTTGGGTAGGAGCACACAACCTAATCCCTTCTCAGGTACCAACTGCCAGTCATGTGTAATCCTCTAGACTTAAGACCCCTAGATAAAAGAGCCCATGGGGAGACTCCTGAGTGAGTTCTTCAGTTCTTTCCCCCTTCCAGAAGCTCTGGTGCTTTTTACTTCTTCTGTTTTCCTTTCTAACTTCTAATAAATTCCTATCTTACCACTGATCTGTGGTCCATGGATTCGTTCTTTAAATCCCCAAGACTAAGGACCTACTGAAGTCCCTGAGACCAAGGACCTATTGAAGAGCGAAATTCCGGTATCACTGGCTTCGTCCAGAATCCTGTTATATTATCCAGTATAATCTGATAGTGGCCCCCCATCTTATGATTGATTTATGATTGGGCATATAATATATAATGCAATTCTTTCTGTTGATATATGTGAAGTCTTCTGAGGGTAGATTAGTAGGAGTTTCTCAGTGAGCTTTCCTCACTCTTAAAGAAAGATGACAGAAGTAGTTTTATATTCTTTTTTTTTTCCTCTTACCTATGGCCATTGTGTCTAGTCAGGGTGCCTGGAACAATGGCAATTCTCTTGCTGATAGCCCAAAGGAAGATAGTAACATTTAAGAAAGAAAAAGCCTTCAGAACTATGCAGAAAACAAGCTTAATCCTTGAACACTATATACCTGAAACTGACATTTTTTAAGTTTCTTGGTATATGAGACAGAAGGTTTCTTATTGTTGAAGCCAATGAGTCCATGCATTCTATTACTGCTAATAAGGGCACCTTAAACAGTGCCCTGCTATTTTGTAAGATTCTTTTGCTGGCAGAACACAACATAATGATTCTTGAATAGATGAAAGGCAGAAAACATTTTGTCACATAGAAGTCTCAATGAAAAAAGGAGGCCCACATAAAGGGTGAACCTGGGGACAGGGTTAGCAATAGTGGGCAATTTATGAATGGCAAGCAGAATGGGATTAGCTTTCTCAGGCTCCTTGTAGATTGGGGAATTTGAATAACTTTTCTGGCTGGAATTTAGGTGCACTGCAGGTGCCCTAAGCCCAATAATAACTGTGATTCTTGCAGACTTCTAATGGTAATGCCTTGGTGAGCTTGGCTAAGATAGAGAGACATCCCTAGATTACCAAGCAAAGTCTCTTGTGGAGAGCAAGCATGAGGCAACAGGGCCTCCACAGTCTGGGGAACATTCAAGGAATGAACTCCCGATTGCTTCTCCTCCATTCCCAAAATAACCATATTCCTTTCTTCATGGTCCCTCTGCCAGAAGTCACATAGTTCTTTCTTTGTCTAGTTAATTTTTAAGAACCATGCAGAGAGCCTTCTGACCTTTCCCTTCTTACTTCTTATCATATGTTAATGAAGTTGAATAAAAACCATTAAGTCACATAGTTCTTTCTTTGTATAGTTAACTAGGCAGAAATACTTGTAATCTTTCCCTTCTTACTTTTTTTTTTTTTGCAGTTTTTGGCTGGGGCTGGGTTTGAACCCACCACCTCCAGCATATGGGACTGGTGCCCTACTCCTTTGAGCCACAGGCACCGCCCTCCCTTCTTACATCTTATCATATGTTAACAAAGTTGAATAGAAACCATTAACAAGATGATTTGTCTTTATTTAAATGATTTACATTTTCTAATCATACTGTAAGACCAAAAATACATATTTTGTTTATGCCACTTCCCCCCAGACAACCCTGTAAAGATATGATAAAACAAAGCTGAATTTGTGCTTTGGTGCTGGCTGCAGCCATCTGCTCAGTCAGACCTTGCAATCCCGTCTTTTGTGTATGTGTCTTCTCTTGTGCTAGATTTTTTTCAATCCCCACCAATTCCACTCTGGCTCACTCCCCTTCCCCACGCTGGTTCAGCATGTTCTCTTATTCTCTTTCTAGTGCTGATGCAGTGGCAGTGACCAAAGACTAAACCACAACATTCAATTCTTTAGGAGCAACTGCTGGTATCTTACTGAGTCACGTGCACCCCAAGTCCATGGCTGGGAGCCAGCACAGCCACAGAAATAGCCCAAGGACTGCAGCCTTTGTGGCCTGGTTGCTTTAGCCCATGCTTCAGGCTGTTTTGGACAGCCCCAAATGGGGCTGGTGGAACTCAAGTTTCAGAATGGAGGATGTCCCACAGGCCAGGCTGCTCAAAATACTCCCTCTGTTGGCAGCGGCAGAGTTCTGCACTGTGCTACGTTCTCCTGTGCCAAGGTGGCCCTGAAATTTAATGCGCAGTCCCATAGTCACTTTATTCTCCAGCCCTCAGGCTCATATATTTTCTCTCCTCTCAGGTGAAGGGTGTCATAGGCAAAGCAAGACTGTCTTTTCTGCCCTTCCACCCCTGGTGACTTCTGTGCTTCTTGATACAATGTGAAAACCAGGTAAGATTGCTCACCAGACTTTGGTTCTTCTGAAGGTGCTTGCTTGCATAGATAGTTGTGGAATTTGGTGTTTATGCAGAGGGACTGTCACTGGAGGTTTCTATTCAGCTATCTTGCTCTGCTCCCTTGACTCAATTTTCAGGTACTGGGTAGAGGTTAGTCAGGTCCTGTTCTTGACCAGCTAAGTCTACACCCCAAACTGTCAGGGTTCAGGCAATTGTCTGAATTATCTGTTCCCTGTGTACTCTTGGCCAAAGAATAACCCGACTCACCAAAACAAGACAAATAAGAAATAAAATTTATCAAGGAAAAGAAACACAGGTTTACAGAGCAAAATACAAGGTTGGACATTCAGGATTGTGAACTCATCCTAGGAAAAGCACCACATACCTCGTTGCTGAATATCACTATGGTCACCTTCGAAGTACTACTACCTTGGGAAGCTATATACTGACATCAGTGCCTAGCCCACCCTTCAATGTGTTTTTGGAACTCTTTTTCTGGAATGGCCACCAGAGCTCTCATTGTACATGTTTCACAATTAAATTCCTGAACTCATCCTAGGAAAAAGTGCTTGTCCTAAGTCAACTGGCAACACTGAGCATTTCTTTTTTATGCCTCCAGGATCCGTAGGCAGACCTAAGAGGTCCCTGAAGGTCATGAGCTCAGAGCGTGCACATACACACTATCACACACACACACACACACTCTATGTGCATGGCAGTCACTTTTTAGGGAAGAATTTTAAACACTTGGTATACAGAAGCCACCACTTCTAATCCATTCCTAAGCATAGCAAAAGGGAGTATAAGGAGAAGCCATATTTAATACTGCCAAGATTGAAGCTACAACCTAGGTTCTTGATGCCTGCAAGCAAAGAAATACACCCAGGCTCAGCAGACACTAGTATTGCTCATAAAATTGAGCTACATAAATCCACCACCCTTCAATAAGTCTCAAATCCCTGGGTTTCTGAAGCTGCTTTACAAAGCTATCTTCTAAAACACAAATGATGGTCTCGTTTTTATTGGAAGATTAAGATAAGAGATAAGTTCAAAACTTCCTAAAATCTCCCTGAGGTGCAGGCACATCGGAGACAGTGCATCAAAAAAGAAGGGCACTGAACTATAAGAAATAGGAATAGGTGTATCAATGGAAAAAAAAAATCAAGGCTGATTGATCCTAAACTGATTGATCCTAAAGCTTTTTACAGCTCAGATCTTATAAGCTATCAGATTACCTTTTCAAACCATTTTATAGATGTGTTCTTTTGGGATAATCATTCAAATTCAGTTTGTCTAAAACTCTATAGCTGGAAACTAAGAATCTATGTAAGAATAAAAACATCATTATTTTCATTGCCTTCTTCAAATAGTATTTCAGGGTTTGTGTGTGCTACTGGGAAGGACTCTATAGATAAGTCAGTAGTAAAGTTTTGAAACAGTGTAATGAGCCATTATTTCACTTTCAAGAAATACAGTTGACAATGTCCTTGCTGATTCATAAGCGTAAGTTTTAATTTAGCTTGTTGGTGTTTCCGGGAGGGCTTCATTTGTTTTCATCCACGTAGATTTTACGTTTTTTGATTTTTGTGTATCTCCAAACTTTTGTAATGACTCATGTATGCAAAAAATAAGGTCAACTAAGTTCCTTTCTTTAAGTGACTTATAGAACAAGATAGTCACTGACCCAGGTAAAAGCAACCAAGAAAAATATATTAGATGCTATATCCCCAGTACATCATAAAGTGACAGGATGGCAATGAAACAATGCTGGCCAGTGCATTCTGTGGCCAGGTCACTGGCAAGGTCAGTAGTTATAGTAACATCACCTTATCCAGATGTACAATCTCTCAGAATCTCACCCCACCCCCTGGGCTCTCTCATTGCACCTTATGGTCATCTCATCATGACAGCACACTGCCCACCTTGGCCCCTGGGGCTGTCTTGAGAGGTTCTCGGTAAAGTGTCCTGAACTGGACACATATTGGGGAGTTGTGCCTTTCTAGCAAATTTTGATCACCATACTATTGTAATATCTGTGTGTATGTAGTGTGAAATGTGAAATGAGACCAGCCTCTGACTTTGTATATGACTCAATTCAAGAGAGTGTAGAGTCAGTGTTGTGACGAGAGGTGGAAATTTGTGACATTGAAACAGAATAAAGTTGTTGGGCTTTTGTGGGGCCCAAACCCAGGAATTTGGCTACGTCACATTTATTCATTTCCTCATTCACTCATTAGTTCATCATTTATTGAGCATGTATTAGGCATGATGTTGACTTTATGGACTACAAAATCCATAAATGACTGCCTTGACACTGAACAAGTAGTAATAAGAGCAATGCAGGATGTAGAAGAAAACAAAGTACTAAAGGAATATCATGTTCGTGAAGGCAGAGCATCATATCACCAAACAAACAAGCAAATTAAATGTAACAGAGATCTAGAGACAAGAGAAGAGGGCTAGAAAAAAATTAAATAGCATGTTCAAACCACTTTAGGAAGCAGTAAAGACTATTTGGGCTGATTTTACAGTTTAAATTCTTAGAAATGGGCAGAGTATGAATCCAAAGAAGATGAAACATTCCCAGAAGCCAATTTTCAGGCCAACATTTTCTTTTTTACATTTGGTGTCCCCTTTAAATTTAGGAAAGGTTATAAAGGAATATTTCAGAGACCTTTTAAATACATGTCTTTTGGGATGGACATTGGTAACATGATTTTAAATTGATTTATAAAAAATAGGTTTGGTTGATCCATATTAGGTTTCTCAAGTGATTGTAAAACTAGACCCAAAGTCCTGGTAAGTAAATTAAAAAAGAAAAAAAAAAACTTCTAATATAGCTCAGTTATGTGAAATACCATATAGTATAAAAGATTAAAAAAGCCCCTAGAACTGTAAGTTATGTTTTTACAAAAGCCCTTAAACTTAATTGGAAACCCAAGTAAAGAGTAAAAATTTTCAACAAGTTCTATGCTGATGGACCGATGCAGCCATGGTCAGCAGAGGGGTTCATTAATCATGGAGAGGATCTGATCCCCTAAAGGAAAAAAGCACTGGATCTGGGTGGCTTGGGCTCCCACCTGGCTCCGAAACATGTTAACTATATAATTTCATTTCCTTGGATATTGGTTTTTCTTGACTATAAAATGAATGTGATAATAGCTGCCCTGTATACCTCTCCAGGGAATTTCACATGGATCTTATGTCTGGGTCGGGACATTAATTTGTGGAAAAAATATAACTCAACATATCTTCAGTGGTCTTTCTCTGATTCTTTCATGTTTAGATATGTACTCTAATCTACAACATGTAGAGAAAACCTAAAAAAAAAATAATAGAATACCAGGGCTTTATATTATTTGTGTCTCTCTGTGGATGCCCTTAGATAGAGAAGAGTGATTTTAAATCTTACTTGAGTATAGTTTTGACTGAAGTGTAAACTTTGACATTAAATCAGTTGTCATAATCCCTAGATTCCAGTGGCATAATGGCTGAATTTCTTGGGAATTGATGGCAGACTGACGATTCATATTAACTCAAGGTTACAGGACTCAGCAAATCCCCCTGACTGCTTACTGGCCTTGACCCTTCTCAACTGTGAGACTAATGCTATTGAAAGATCACAGAAAAATTTGATTTCATTAGATAACATGCCTGCACTCAGCCAATTTCAATTTTATGGCTATAACAAAGGATTCTGCCATTGACTTGGGGCTGCTACTCATTTGTCAAAGATACAAGGTCTCATATCATTTTGATATGATACCATAACAAAATCTCTTCCCCACCAGTCTTACTCAAAAATTTGATGTCCTCAAAATTTTGTTAGGGTATTTTCTCCTGATAATATGTGCTTATATCACCTGGGTGGGTAAGGACAGGAAGTGGCACGTTGCCTCTGTTCTGTTAACATTCACACAACTCTGAAGGGCCCAATGGCTACCTTCCCTTTGGAAAGCATTCTGTAATATCTGAAGGCCAGTGAGGGGAGAGGAGGAATTGGTCCATGTCAGAAGGATGCCCTGGGCATGAGGGGAAAGATGTGGGAAGCACACCTAAGGAAACTGCCTATAGGGGCTTAAGGCAGCAGTTTGAGAAGTTTTCAGGGAAGGAGAGAAGAGTTGGAGAGAAAAGGAAATGACAGCAAAGTAAAAATTCTCCATCAGAATGTTACAGGGACACTAAGCCCAATAAAGTATATAATTTAGATCCCATTTAATTTAGCAATTTGATCCAGAGCCCACTGTCAGAGATCTCTTGTTAGGAAGACATCACCACACACAACCCCTCGTAACAGGCAAAGGTGAAAGCTAGTGATAAGGGAGAAAAGTGTAAGGTGGTAGGAGCTAAGAGGAGGGACAGGAACGGAGCGTGTTTTCAAGGAGCAAAGGAGATAGAGCCCCTGAGAAGACTGGGGATGGGCACATACGATCATGAGAAGGGTGTTGTGAGCTAGTGAAGGAAGCTGAAGGCGATGGAGTTATAAAACGCTTCAGATGACTGGTAACAGTGTCAGCTTTCACAACCAGCTCTTTCTCTCACTGGATGTGTGAATTTTGGGGTCAGGAAAATGCCCTGTGCCTTAGTGTCCTCTTCTTCAATATAAGCATTAGTAGTTGCTGTTGTGGAGATGATTTTAAGTATTAAATCACAGTGCCCAGAATGTACGAAATGCTGTGATGTTCATGATGACGATGGTAAACACAGCTCACTTTCGTACCCACAAAAGCAGAGTTTGTCCGGAGTATGTTGGATTGGGGAGCAGTAAAGACCATACAGGGTGAAAAGGTGGCCCTACTGAAACGGGCCTCTCCTAGTTTCCTGGAGCTGCCAAAACAAATTGCCACAAACTGGGTGGTTTAAAACACATAAATTATTCTCTCACAGTTCTGGAAGCCAGAAGTCTGAAATCAAAGTACTGGCAGGAGCCTGGTCTCTCCAAAAGTTCTAGGGAAGTTCCTGACTGTTATTTTTCTACCTTCTTGGGACAGCATCATTGTAATCTTCACCTCTGCATGCCTGTATCTCTGCATCTAAATTTTCTTTTCTTCTAAGGGCTATTTATAGGGATGAAGGGTCCACGCTAATCCACCATAAATTCATTTCAATGTGGTTACATCTGCAAAGACCCTGTTTCCAATTAAGTTCACACTAATAGATTTGGGTAGAATTTGGGGGTGGGGACTCTGTTCAACCCAGTATAGTGCCTGAATATTCAGTCAGAGAGTTGGGGCTTCAAATAGTTAGCACATTGCTTACTGCCTTGAGTCCACCCCTTAAGTACAACGGCTTTACTCCAGGAGGGAGCAACATAAATGGGCATCAGGCTTACCACTGCACACTTGGGAATAAGTATGTAGATGTTTATGAGCCAACTATAAATAACTCAGTGTGAGAGGGAAAGATTCAGAATACAAATTATTTGTTTAGACTGTGAGCAGGGGTTAGAGAAGAGAAAGGTGTGAGCAGGAAGATAATGAGTGCACGGGGCAGGGAACCTGGAAGCAGGCCACGATCACCGGTGGCATCCCCCAAACCAGCAGGCAGTGTGTTCTCTGCACGTCTGGTGAGATTCCCAGCATCTGGCCTAATTACTGTCCCCCCCATGAGTCTGTATCTCAGCTGTCCCTGATAATTCAGGCACTCCTGACTAGGATTAGCCTAAGGCATCTCCCTAGCCCCCCAACCCCCACTTAGGAGAAGGGATGTTTCTGTGCTCTAACCTAGAGGTCTCAAAGTCTTAAGAAGCTGAAAGGAGTGATGTCTTATTGGCAAAGTAGGATTCTTGGGAGGTATTTTAGCCACTCTGCCTCCCAAACTCTCTAAAGACAAGTCCACAATGAGGCTACTTGTTTTTCCCTTCTGTAAGAATAGCAGGGCATAGCCTTCGTGCTCCTTTCAGAGCTGGCATTCTAGAAAAGTAAAACCCCTCAGCAAGTTAGTGCAGGCTGCCTTGGCGGCCAGAAAACAGCACTCTACAAGGATGGAAACCACCAGCCAGAGACCTCTGCATATAAAACAGCTTCTAGCAGGTAATGGCCTCAATACAGGGTAATTAAAGAATTAGAGGTTGTGTGTGTTGTTCAATACATTGTGGGTTTTCGTGTTCATCTAGATGAGGTCTCTTAGCATGAACTTCAGACTGTGCTGGGCTAGGGAAGATCAAGGTGCTACCAGCTGTCCACTCTGAGACAGGGGAACATGTAAACCAAGAGTGGGCTGGGGTTGGGTGAAAAGTAAAGCAAAAGAAGAAATTTAAAATACCAAGTGGAGGCAATTTACACACGGTGGCAGCCCACGTGGTGGAACGTGAGCAAAATAAGCTGAAGACTCAGAGCTTGTACACGCAACTGAGTGCCAAGTCAGCAGAGGGTGCTGAAAGGGAAGGTAGAGGGTGAAAGGAAACACGAACTTTCAGTCCCTCGTGGAGCTCCTCAGCATCCTGAAGGACACATCTTACCCCCCAGAGAGGGGCCAAGAAGAAACCATCCTGGATGTGGCTAGACAAATGTGGAGTCCTGGGAAATTAGGGCTCCTCACAGAATACTCAGTTTAAGTTAAAAAGGAATTTGAACCTATTGTTTACAGTAGTGGGAATAGGTTCTGTTCTGCAATTTGTAACATACATTAACACCTAACATTTTTGCCAACAGAAGACTCTCTTCTCTTGTGGTGTCATACCCTTCAATTAGACTGTTATTTCACCATTCTGCCACCTGCTACCTACCCATCTCAATGACCCAGCTACCCACAGTCCCTTTCAGCCATCATCCAGCTGGGCCCTAGCTCACTAACCTAAAAGAGCTTGGAAAAACAGAGCCAACATGGGCTTTTTTTGTGCCTCCTTCCCTCCTTGAGATGTCCGTGTGATGTCTGTCTGACATTGTCTACAACGTAATTAAAACAGAGGAATTAACTAGGTCCCCTCTCTTGACTCAGTCCCACCCTCACATAGCCCCAAATTAACCCCTATCACCATTCAGTCAGTCTACCGTCACTACAGCTTTGAACATCTCTTTCCCTGAAACCCTCTTCACTCTCACTTCTTATGAAACTGACCTTGGCCTAGGTTGTCACATCTAGATCAGCAGTTCTAAATCTTGGTTGCACTTTAGAATCATCTGGACACAAATGCATTTTTCAGACCTCACCCTCCTGAAATTATGATTTAATCAGTCCTACCCAAGACTAAGGCATGAGTAATTTCTAAAGCTCCCCCAAATATTGTCAATACCAATGCTAGCTAGCTCAGGTCCTTACTTCCCTTCCTTCTTTCCTCTCTAGAATAGATGCCATCCTATGGTGACACGAGTTACAGTCCCTCACTCTCATGATCATATACTCCCTGTGTCTGGCCTTCTGCCCTGTGAAGCTGGGGAAGCACATGACTGGGATGTAACCCTCATGACTCATATGAGCAATGCCAAAGGGCAGAAACACAGGGTTGTGGCAGAGAAATGCTAAAGTTCAAAGCAGGAGTAGCCTGTCCAAACCCAGCCTGCAGTCTGAGGAGGGTGAGGGCAGGCCCCAGTGCTGTTTTCTGAATCATGTAGTATAAACCAAGAAGCCGCCTGGTACAACATCTATGACTGTGACATCTTCCCACCTAGTGCAGCTGTGGTCTGCCTGCACACCAAGCCCACCAGGTTTACTTGGCGGGTTGGCTGCAGGGACTAAACATCTGACGGACTCTGCCCCTCGTAACTCTCTCCTCCCTCTGCTACTAGCTTTGCCTGCAGTTTCCTCAGTAACCTGTCCAGAGACTACCTTCCAGGGAATTCCTTAAACTTTCCAGCTTTTGCCTCTAATTCCAACAGATCCTATTAAATGGAGCTATTTCCTCACAGGGGGTCTCTGCTGGGGAGTGGAGTGTGGCCTGGTTTTGTCCATCTTCTCTTTAGCTCCCGGGAAGCATGGAAGGAGGCATTGGAAGGAGAAGCAGAAACCAAGTCCCTGTGCTGTCCTCAGCTTCTGCTCTTGCCAGCTATGGAGAAATCTTTCCATTTCATCCACAACCCCAGACATTAAAAATTGCAGACTCCAAAGTTCTAAGGACTAATTATCAAAACAATTCAGAAAAAAAAAAATTATATATATATATATATACACACACACATACATACATACATATACCAGGAGTGAAGCACTGCCTTACTGACTTGAGAGAAAAATACATAGATGTCTGATTGTAACTGAGATTGATTTGATTGAGATGTACTAGTTATTTTGAGACATGTGGTCACAGTAGAACAGCATATAATCATGGAATTGTCTGAGCGTAAGCCATGTTTTATCTAAATACATATCATAAAGTGTCTCACTTCTGCCATAGTCCCTTTTTATGGATCCTAATACCCAGGGAAAATGAGTGCTTGTCACTGGGATATGGGTTAGAAATTCTTAGCAAGCAACAGTAATTCCATCCACTTGAATTGTTGTTGAAATAACCCACAAAATACACGAATAAAAGACAAATATAAATGCATAAGAATAAAGGACAGCATTTGCATACATATCAGAAACTGGGAAGAGTATCTTTTAACCTCAGAGACAACAGAGGCACTGAAAAATAAAATTAAATAAATAAAAAGTCACCAACACTTCTAGAGGTAAGTAAGCAGGAAGAAATGAGGAATAGGGGGCAGCACCTGTGGCTCAGTGGGTAGAGTGCTGGCCCCATATTCCAAGGGTGGCGGGTTCAAACCCGGCCCCAGCCAAACTGCAACAAAAAAATAGCTGGGTGTTGTGGTGGGCGCTTGTAGTCCCAGCTACTCGGGAGGCTGAGGCAAGAGAATCACCTAAGCCAAAGAGCTGGAGGTTGCTGTGAGCTGTGATGCCACAGCACTCTACCGAGGGTGACAAAATGAGACTCTGTCTCTAAAAAAAAAAAGAAGGAAAAAGAAAAGAAATGAAGAATAAACCTCAGCAAACAGCATACAAAGTAAAAGCCATACATGTAAAAATAGCATGAAAGGTAAAAAGGAGATCCCTTTAGGAACAATCACTTCAGTTTCTCTCTCTTGGGGGACAGGGCTATTGAGACATCACTAGTATTGTAGAAAATAACTTTTACACTTGCTTCTGAGATGTATTTCATAATTTAAAAAGAGAAGCAAGTGGTGCCAGTAGCCCAGCGGCTAGGGCACCAGCCACATACACTGGAGCTAGTAGGTTTGAACCCGGCCTGGGCTTCCCAAACAACAATGACAACTACAACAACAACAACAAAACCAAAAAATAGCCAGGCATTGTGGCGGGTGCCTGTATTCCCAGCTACTTTGGAGGCTGAGGCAAGAGAATCGCTTAAGCCCAAGAGTTTGAGGTTGCTATGAGCTGTGATGCCACAGCACTCTACCAAGGTGACATAGTGAGACTCTGTCTCAAAAAATAATAATAAAAATAAAAGAATAAAAAAAGAGAAGCAAGCATGGCATGGAGAACACACTTTCTAAGTGGTCAACAATCCTACAGAACTAAAGATACCAAAGTAAGTTCTGTCTGCTATTTAATTTCAGGAATGTTTGGTAGTTAACAAGTAAGCTTTTTGGTTTTTTTTAATTAATTGCTCTTGAATGGGGATTGGCATTGCAGGCATATCATTATATAATAATTTCCTCAGAGTTTACACACTCCCTGTTTCCCACTTGACTATGTGCATCAGTCAAGTTCAGGATAGCATAGAACCTGGATCATGGAGAGAAACAAACAGAAACAAACTCCTGGGGGGCATCTGAAGGCATTTCTACCACTCAGGAATGAAAATTCATCAATGTTCTAATGATATGAAAGTATTTCTCTTTCAAAATTGATTCACTGCTCTAAAACGAAAGGAAAAGCATGCTTTTATTTTCAACAAGTCGTAAGAGGACAGTTGCTCTTTGAATGAAAGCAGGCCAACAACTTGAGAAGGCCAAGGTGAAGATTAATTATGAGAATTTTAAAAGAAATACAGCATTCAAATTTTAAAACTCAAAATGGATTCTTTGAGTACCCAGAAGTGTAAGTTCTTGTATAGGTAGAAAACAGAAATGAAACTTCTGTTAGAAAAGATAATAGACATATTCAAGTGACACCATCAATATTTAATAGGTTTTCCTATAACAGTGAACACCAAACACCACTGAAGGAGCAGGGGCAATCTGTATAGAAATATTGACGATTTATTCTCAATTGAAGCAAGAATGTGGGCTCAAATTGAGAATATTCATCATGTTCCAGACAAGCCTAAATAGGTTCTGGTACAGTTTTTAAATTGAATCAATAAAAGATGATTCCTACACAAATCCAGAAAAAGATAAACAAAACAATATGCTTACTAAAATAATCTAGTTGCAATTCTACCTCATTAAGCAGTAGAATTAAATGGAGGAATATATACAAAGCTTTGAAGGACACAGTTTATAAATCAGAAACTCTGCATCTAGCCAATATTTTATTCCTACGTGTATAACACGGAAAGAAATTATGACATAAAGACACAGAATATTTCACCCAAGTCCTCTTGCTAAACAGCTACTCAAATATCTTCTCTAGAATTCACAGAATCAAAATAAAGTGTTCAAAAATGGGACTTTCATTATACAGAGGAACTATTGGTGAGTATTAAAAACAGTAAAAAATCACCTAATTGTTTAAAGTATGCCTGTGACAATAAAAACAAAATCATCCCTAATTATAACATAAAACGAATAATGGGCCTAAATAAATTTCAGGATATAATTTTTTAAAATTTATCTCCAGAGATAGTTTTTGAGAATTTTAAAATATATATAGGGATCATTTTGTATTTTTTTTTTTTTTGCTTTTATTATCATTTTACTTGGCATGTAATTATAACTACTTATGGGTACAATGTATATTGATATTTCAGTGTATGTATATAAAGTATAACAATCAAATCAGGGTAATTAGCATATCCATCACCTCAAATATATATCTTTTCTTTGTGCTGGGAAAATTCAAAATATGCTCTTCAACTATTTGAAAATACATAATAAATTACTATTAATTTTATAGTCACTCTCTAGTTCCGCAGAATACTAGAATCTATTCCTCCTATCTAGCTGTACTTTTGTATCTGTTAAGCAATCTCTGGCTATCTTTTTAAGAAGATAAAGAAATAAAGAATAATAAAGATGAAGTTACTTCAACATCATAAAACTAAGTTGATAGGGGCATAATTTGAGTCTGAAGCATCTGATTCCAAAACAGCATGGCTTTCCCTCTATATTTTTCCAAAAAAAATAGCTGCGTGTTTGTCAGATATTGTACAGAAGTTGTAAAAGAATTCATAACCACAGTGGAGTCTGGGGACAGGTGATGCAATGAACCTCTAGTAAGAATACTTCCAGCTTCACCATTTAGACTAGGAACATCCTGAGAGCAGGGCCCAAAGGGGAAATGAGGTTTATATGCAAATTACAGACAGTAGTTTAAGATAGAGTCCAAGCTAATATAAATTGTGTAATTCACAAAGTGATGAAGGAAGAAGGGAGGGAGGAAAAGTGAAGGAGGGCAGCAAGGAAAGGTCAGTATTATTACAAACTTAAAAGAGACGGTGAACTTTTGGCATGATTTAAAATGATGATAATGTGGCTTGGCAAGGAAAAAAGTGAAGACACGATGTAAAACATTGCATTCCTCTGGCCTTCAGTTTTGGAGGTCATTTAGGAAGTGGAGAGCACTTTCTACATATCTTCAGTACCAACTGAATAAAGGTTCCCTTGGTCACAGTATTCCTGTTATTTGATTAACATAAAACTAAAAACAATCTGTAGACTTTGATTGCCTGTTCAGGGCTGCTGAGCCAAGGCCCTACCCCATATTTCCCATACACTTTGGATTTTAGTGCTTTTCAAATTTGCAGTCCTTTGCTACTTTCACATACACTGCACCCACCCCCAGTCAGGAGTCTACTGTCCACTCCAAGCTCTGCTGTCTTACCTGCCAGGTTAGCCTCACCCAAAGCCCAGAAGTTAGGGAACCAAGATCACCCAGAAGTAAGTTGGCTAACAGACCAAGCTTTTGGAAATTAGCAACGTTAGCTCATCCCATTCTTCTGGATTCTTCTCTCCAGGGACAGCCCCTCTCCCCAGTTACCTCAGGATACTGCCCTGAAATGAAATTCTCCCTATAAACACAGCTTCATGAATATAGTTAGTAGGATTGCAAAGTATCATATAAATCATCCCACCTGAGGAGGATGTCGGAGCCCGGAGACCAGGCACTGGCCCCAACCCCTGAAACTGTCAGGATGCGGACCGCTATACACTTTTGCGCTGGGTATGTCTCGTTCAGGTCTCAGGTGCCGAAGCACCTTAGAATTCACAATCAATATTAGTAGGAGTGAGCATCTCAGCAGCAATCTCTCAGCAGCAGTCTGTCAGTCTTAGTCAGAGCAGCCTTGACTAGTGTCTCCTGAGGCTATTTATAGAAGTGATACACCACAGGTGTGGACACTGCTTTGCAATAATATCGGTGTTCTCCTCTCCTGCTCTTATGTGCTCTTTAATGAGACCGATGATGTTAAATCCCTTCCCCATTCCCTTATTATCAAGGTGTTTCTTTTCAGGTGTCTCCTACAGAGGAAGATACCAAGGTCTAACAGGGGATGAGCCTTTTCCAGTGCTCAATGACTAAGACAGAAGTAGATATAACATCATCATTCTCGATATGATTTAGTAAAACTTTGTCCATCCTCTCTGTGCCTTTAATATAGTAATTAGGCAACCTGATGAATTTGTCTTTTCTGAGGAAAGACATATTCACTTTCTTTATTTTTTTCCATGTAAAACATGTATTTTTAACTCAGGTCTTTTGAAAATTCTCTGTGTGTTTTTTAGGTCAATCCAAGAAAGCACTTCTAATGTCAAAATTCTAGACCTAAGAAATATGGTAAACACTCTTAAGTCTACCTAACACCATAACAGACTGATTGCCTCATTTATATCCACATAGATGGTGGGGATTCTCTCATCTGTTGAGCAAAGATACCTAGGTGATATGAAATTGAATGTTTATTTTTAAGTATGCATGGTTCAGGTGTATGCAAGCAAGAAATAGGAAGAAAGTAAGTACATTCTGCATACCTCTAGAAGTCTGCCATATTCAAATCAGGAACTCTGGACCTGGGAAAACCAACTCTGGAACTGGTCCTTTTCCTGGGAAGTAAGATAATTTGACAGAAAGACAAAAGCACAAGCATTAGACAATGAATGAAGAAGTCAGTCACATTAAAGAGAAGTCGAGTAAGAATCAATCCAATAAGCTGTAAGCAAAACTATACCTGAAGAGCAGCATCTGAAGGATGAGAATAAAATGCGCAAATTACTTCCTTCTTTTTCTTTTTCTTTTTTTTTTAATCATGAGGTATATGTGCTATGTTTAAATTGAAATCAGGATTGATGCCTAGGCTTGGGTAAGGCAATTTATCTCATGCACCAAATCAGGAACATTTAGAGTGATTGCCTAAGGACCATGGAGAAGGACCGTACTGGGCTCCTTCCAAACATGCAGGGTGATTAACTGTGACTGCCTTGGGGTGCATGGGAGGAATGAGGCATGCTTGCAAAATGATTGCATGTGAAGCATCACTGTCACACCCAGCCCCTAGAAAACACATAGTTAAGAGTCCTCCACTGAGGATGAGAACACCCCTTTAGAGATGATTTTACTCCTGACAATGACCTTATTATGTGTCCGTCTACTCCTACCTGTTCGAATTCTGGGTTTTCTGGCTCTTTGCCCTCACGTTTTATACAACACTCTGACTGGGAGGTTCTTCCACGGTCAACCCACTCATATTTGAGTCTAATTTGTCCTGATCCTAAGAAAAACTCCTTTCTCTCTGCTACTAGTATTAATTTCCCTATTGTAGTACACTGTAGTGGTCTTTTGTTAGCTGTCATAATCCTCTCCCTGGAATCTGTAATTGTATGAATCTTGGTAAGAAGCTGTGGCCCCACCTCTCCATGGAGTCCAGGACACTGGCATCTAAGTCAGGCTAAGCCAAATGGGTGCCCCTACCTAGGTCTGCAAGGCTTGATTAAACAACACAATGAAAGGCCAATTTAGAATTCCTTCAAAGAGGAAATGTGTGGCGGCACAGCAGGGCTGTCCACTTGTGGCAATGTTCAGTAGAGGCTCCGCCACTGGTGAGATGAGCAGCATTTGTGGGGTGTGACCCCGGCAGTTGCCCATTTCCAAGCCTGCATCTCCAGCCTTCCTATTGGTTCTATAAATACTGTGATAGCTTTCTAATAAAGGCATTCTGTTTTAGTTAACTAGAATTTATTGTGCTTATACAGGCCAAATAAAGGGTCACGGGTGTCAGATTAAATCTTTGCTTCTTTGATATTTCCCCTTCTGGAACATTTCTCTGCAGGAAAGCCTTTGAGGGAACCTGTTCTGGTTGTGGTATATGTGTGTCTGAGATTGACCTCATATAGGAAAAAAAAATGGACATAATTATCGCAACAACTTATCCACTGCTTGAAATGCAGTGTGGTGGTTTAAAAGACTTTGTATGTTATACGCCCTCACAATGTACACATTAGGTGGGTGAGGGGCTCTTCTATAAACGGAAATTTACCCTGGACGGGAGTACAACGTAACCTAAAAGTTGTACCCTCATGTTAATTTGAATAAAAATAATAATAAAAAATTAAAAGAAATAGAAACGACTTTACAGCTGAAAGACTTCCTTCTACCATTTGAACACCCTAGAGAAGTCACCTAAACTTTTTAATCTAAATGTCCTCATCTCTAAAATGGAAAGCTCATTAATTCATTCATCTAACAAGTATTTATTAAGCACCTACCAACTGCTCTGCATTAAGAAAATAATAATGAATCAGAAAAGAAAGAGTCTTTACCCATGTGAAGTTTAAGCTTTTGGTGGAGAAAAACAAACAAAAAATCACATTATTTGATAATTACAAGTTGTGATAAGTGCTAGTAAGAACAGAAATATGTCTTAATGAGGTTCTGATTTATGTAAGGAGGTAGGAAAAATTTATCTGGAAAAGAAATATTGGTGCTGAGGACTACAAGGTTGGTAGTGGGGCAGCTGAGTGACAAGAATGTGTGTATGTGTGCACCCACATGCGTGTACACATGCCTGCATATAGAATGTATGGGAGATAAGTTGAGATAGAAAGCAGGCTATTCATGGTGCATTTGGTGGTATGTGAGAGCATAGTATATCAAGGAACTGAAGGAAAGCCAGTAGGCTTCTAGTGCACAGACTTTTAAAAAGGAACTATGTGAAATTAGACTGGAGGGTGAATAAAATCTGAATAGATATGATGTAACATATTATATTTTTGTCAGGGACATCAAAATATTTTACCTGGTGGGTATATTAGATCTTTTTTTTTTTTTTTTTTTTTTTTTTGTTCTCCTCCTCTGGCATCTCTGGAATAAATTGGAGAGGGTAGGACAAAACGCAATGATGATGAGATTATAGGAGTTCATTTCAATATTTATGCAAGGGAGGATCACAGCTTCACTCAGGGTAAGGACTACAAAAACAAAAATATTTTGGAGTAGTAAAATTGACAGTACTTGGTAATGAACAAAGCTAGATAGTAAGGAAGGTGGAAATAATGATTCTATAATATCTGCATGTATGGACAGATTGCTAGACCTTTCATTTCCTGAGGGAAGGACCCTGGAAGAAGGCCTGCTTTGAGGGGAAGTTCATGAGTTGAGCTTTAGCATGTTGATTGTGAGATGCTATTGAGATTCCCAAAACCAGATGGTGAAAAAGCAAGATACATATTTCTATAATCTAGGGGCTCATAGGTAGAGAAGATTTGGAAATTATTCACACAGAGAAGTTGCTTGAATCCACAGGTATTGTTAAATTATGTAGGAAGAGAGAAAAGAATGAGATGTTATAGGACTGAGCCTTGAGAAGTTACAACATTAAAAACATATGAATAGAAAAAGTTGACAAAGAACACTAAGAGTGAACTAGAAATCTAGGAGGAAACCAAGGAGATCATTACCACAGAATGCAAGAGAAGAATGTTTCAAGGGAATAAATAGGAGTATTGAATGCTACCAAGAAGTTAAGAGACATGAAGACTAAAAGAGTCCCATTAAAGTCAGGCACCATAGCAAGAATCAACATCAGAGAAGCAATACCAAATTGCAGGGTATTGTTACCATAGAGCACCCTGTGAACAATATCTGACAATTAAGTTCACCAACTAGTCCTAGAAAAAGTGCTTTGAAAGGTGAACTAGACACTGGCGTCAGTGCATAGCTTCCCAAGGGAAGCACTTTGAAAGTGAATATAATGATATTCAGTGATGAGGGATGTAGCACTTTTTCTAGGAGGAGTTTACAACGTTAATTGTCTTTTATCATCAGGTAAATAAAAAAGTCACTGAGGGTCAAGATTAGGTGGGTAGAGGGGTTTTAATGTAGTTATTTATTTTCTGGCTAAAATCTCCCTCGTAGACAGTGCTCTGTGAGTTGGTGCATTGTTGTGGTACAAGAGCCATGAGTTTTGGCAAAAAGTTCAGTTCATTTTTCTTTTCTTCTAACTTTTTCACACTGACTTTTAAGTATATCTAAATAATAAACATGATTGTTTATCTCATTGGTATAAGTTCATAATGAATAGTCCCTCTGATATTAAAAAAGACTAGCAACATAATTGTGACTCTTAATTTGGACTAATAGACTTTTCTTGGTCATGAAGAATTGGCTGGCTTCCATTGTACACTTGGATGCTTTATTTCAGGGTTGTACTGGTACACCATATTTCTTCATCAGTGATAACGTGGCCTAAAACATTGTCTTTTCTCTCCAGAAGATCTTGGCAAACTTTGAGCGTCCTTTGCTTTTGTTCATGGGTGAACTCCTTTGGGACCATTTTTGCACACACCTTCTTCATACCAAGATTTTCAGTTGATATTTTCCTGTTTCTCTATTGATTCTGTTCACTTGGTCTATTATGCTTCTTACAGTCAGCCAATAATTTTAACACATAATATAATGAATGTTTGCAATGTTTTTGTTAGTTCTGCTCATTAATGGCTGCTATAACCTCTCTTCATTAGTGATACTTTCTGTCCATCCCCTAAGAAAAACATTTAATTCATTTTTACACTGCCATTTTCTTTTCTTTTTTCTTTTTCTTTTTTTTTTTTTTTTTTTGAGACAGAGCCTCAAGCCATCACCCTAGATAGAGTGCTGTGGCATCACAGCTCACAGCAACCTCCAATTCCTGGGGTCAAGCGAGTCTCTTGCCTCCGCCTCCCAAGTAGCTGGGACTACAGGTGCCCACCACAACACCTGGCCATTTTTGGTTGCAGCTGTCATTGTTGTTTGGTGGGCCTGGGCTGGTTTCAAACTCACCAGCTCAGGAGTACGTGGTTGGCGCCTTAGCCTGTTGAGCCACAGGTGCCGAGCCTACACTGACATTTTCTTCATGGCATTGTCCCCGTAGACTTGGACTAACATGTCTCTGATTTCACTTTCACTATTGCCAAGTTTAACAAGAAATTGAATGTTTGTTCATTGTTCTTATTTAAGCTCTGATGTTCTCGCAATAGCACACAAAAACATACCACAATATGAAGGCCGCACAGCAAGACACCACCACATGTTTGTTGACATGAACACAGCTATGAGACACTGATATACCAAGGTTATGACACCTTACCTGTTTGTACAGTGCTGTCAATATAAGTAAATGGTGGCAAGTTCGCAAACTTAATTATCAGACCTTCGTATACAGTCAAAAGTCAAAAGGAAGAGAATTCTCAAAATAATAAGTCTTTATACTATTATGATTCTTTATAGTCTTCCATGAGTTTTTATGATGTAAGTTATCACAGTTGCTATATTATAACACAATAAATCCACAGATTGACACACATATGATTTATACTTTGCAAATGATGAAAATGTGTCCCAGGAAGTTTAGGTGACTTGCTGAATGCTCATAGATCCAGGGACAAGGTTTAAATCCAAGAATCTTGTTTCTAACTTCAGTTGAGGTAAAGAAAAAAGGAACTCAGGAAGTTTCATCCCAAACATGACTCTTCAGGAAAAGGAACTCAGGAAGTTTCATCCCAAACATTCTCGGTATAAAGAGAATTTTGAACTAAAGACCCTTAGAGATCAATAGGCCCTTGGAAGGGGTTTTCCCTCTATCTGCATAAACAAGACAGACCATAAAAAGAACAATTGACTTCCCTTCTCCTCCCTATTATCTCAATATATTGCAGGAAAGAAGAACAAGAATGTGACCAGATCTGGCCCAAATCATTTTAAATGTAATACCTGTATCTCAGGTGAATTTATAAATAAATGTGTCTCCCCCACTCTTTCTCCCAACTATCTATTCATACTCCGTAGCAACCATTGATTGCCCCTGTGCAGAATTACCTATATTTCTCATTTCCACCAACCCTCTAAAAGGAGGTATAAAAATTTCTATATCACACTGGGATATTGGGTAATCACGATGTGACTCCCCCTTTGTCCATGGTAAATGAACCCCTCGCTCTTATTAATCTGCTTTATCGTGAGTTGATCTTTCAACCAACCTTCTGGGGAAGGGCAAGTTTCTCCTCACCCCTACAAGAAAGAGTGCTGCCTCAGGCTGGCTGATTTATATCATGAAGAGAAATCTTTGAAAAGAAAAATACAATAATGCCACTCAAGCTCCTACCTGCAGCTTTTCTGGCTCGGAAGACTGAACTCAAAACTATACAAGATGATTTCAGGGGTTCTAGAAAGAAGTTTTGCTTCAAATAAAATGTTTTCTATCTGTCTTTTGTCATTTGTTTTTCCTTTCCCAAGGGCCATCTGAGTCTGCTTTTGAAGACTCATATCTCTTTTGAAGATTCAATCCTGGATATTACATTGTCATGGTAAAATGGGAAAACTAGAGAGTAAGCAAAGGACAGTGACAGGGATGGGGAATGTGTAATTTATAGAAGAAAAGACCCAAAGGGGCCATATTATTATTTTCAATATCTACAAGGTATACTAAACAGACCATGCTCTGTTTATCATGAGTAGATGCTGATGGGAAAATATTTCAGTTTATGTATGTGTGTGTGTAACAAAGATAAACACTTTCTAGGTATGGGTGCTATTTAATGTCACATAATGACTCCAGAAATCATATTGTTCCTATCAGGAGATGATCAAATGCACTTATTTACCTACTCTGACTATGGACAGCAGATTCATGCAGTTAGCCCAAGCAGTAAACTAAAATTAGGAAAAAGAGGAGTACTAAGAATCCATGACAATCTCTAACTCTGCAAAAAAATCACCAGCCCAAATATGAAGGAAGTACTAGCTGGAAAACAGATAAAATGACAAGGAACACATATATACATGAGGAAAAAAAAGCCTAGGGACTTATTAGAAAAAAGAATTCTGGATAGTTAAAAACACAATTCTGTAAATATTCAACAAACTTATATTGAGTTATTACTATTATACGTTGAGTGATTTCTATTATAAAAATGGCCACACAGACAGTGACTATGCTAAATGCTTCGTCTGTATGCATACATGAGGTCAGACAATTAAGTTTGCAAATTAATCCTAGAAAAAGTACTACTTATCTCATTGCTAAAAATCACTATAGTCCTTTTCAAAGTACTCCTCTTGGGAACTTATGCACTGATGCCAGCACCTCCTTCCATCCTTCAAAGCATTTTTTCTAGGATAAGTTTGTGAACTTAATTGTCAGACCTCGTATACATACACACACACATAAATAATCTTATTTATTCCTTACCACAACCCTGGAAAAGTAGCTATTGTGAATTCCATCTTACAAACAAAGAAACTGAGGTTGACATTTACCATGGAAATGGTGAGTAACTGAGTTAAGATCCCCACTCAGTTGCTCCTGACTTTGAAGACTGTACTTATGCTCTCTTTTAAGACAACAAGTGGGAATATAACAGTGAGAATGATTCAGATAGTAGAGTACTTACAGTCTAGAAAAACAGAAAAATAAGGGAGCAATTAAAATGCAGGGTGATCAGAAAAACTGATTAGTGATTGAAGAACATTTTCCATGACTGTGAGATTCTCTAATGGCCCACTTCTGATGGGACTATTAGGTAGATAGCTAAAAATCCTGGCTATCTTGGGGAAGGAGGACAAGGATGGGGCTCCCCAGGCCCCCATCTCAGTGTCTCCGGACCTTAATTCTGTCCCAAGTGATTGCTCAGATCTGAGAGCAGGGAACACCCTGCCCATCTACCAGTCAGAATGTAGCATGCCAACTGCAGGATGTAGATGACTATCTAGCCTAGCAATAGGTACAATAGAATCTTAAAGGTGACCTAGAATAGCCTTAAGACTAATTACCAGGTCATTAGCTTAAATCTGCATTGCTGTCCACACCCCTCCCTCCCTATGGATTCTCAGAGAGACTCATGGGTGGTCCGCATGTTCAGTTAAGATTCTGGTTCCAAAGTGATCTCTGAACCACCAGGTATGCCTGACCCAGGTGGCATAAAAGAGAACCACCGGCCTTAACCTTTGCCTCTTTGTCTACTGGTATGGCAATGAAGGAAGGCTTATTCGCTGTCTACGGAGAAGGTATCTTGCTCCATAAGCCTTTATCTTGCTCTTATTCTATAAACCTATCTTTCTCTTTCTCAGTAACCTTTGTTTCACACTTGCCTTATTTTGGGATATATGATCATTTTTCAACCAAAAGCACTCCAAGAATCAAGGACTGAGGCAGCTGCCGGAAACCCTGACATTTTGGAGGCATGTAGCTGCCTTGAAACTCAGCAGGGCCAGTCTCTGAACGTTTCCAGTTTGAAGGGAAAACAAGTGGGCAGAAAAACATGAGGTATACTGAATATAGGGTTATACGGACCTGGGCTTAACTCCTGGCGCCTCCGTCCAGTGTTTTGGAACATTTCTCGCTGGCTGTCTTATATTTTAGCACATCTTTGGAGAAATTACCTTGGTTCCAAATTCTTTTTTTGAGGATGTTTGAACAGCCAAAAACATTAGAAAAGAATGTATCCTTTTGTAGTAAAGGTTACATATGCTTAATGTCCAGTATAATATAGATAATGTCTCTTCAGGGAAAAAAAGAACAGACATACTTGTTGTCCATTATGAAATATTTATATTCTCTAAATTCAGAGTTTCTCTCCTGTAACAACCCACTGAATGTATAGGTGTCACCTGCCCTTATTTGTATAGCCCATTGGGAATTAGGGCTTCGGGAACTGACACAAACTCTAACATTCTGGTTACTGATACTGCAGTGAATAATAACTTGTCCTTCATCTCTGACCCAGGAGTCTCATTTCTTCTATGTGTATTCATAAAATTGTGGCAAGTTAATTTATCAGCTTGCAGATAGAGTACCAACTCAGACCCGTCTCTATTCTTGATACTCACTGGCCAGGGAATTTGGGGCAAGTTATTTAATTTCACTAAGCCTCAATATTTTCAGGCATAAAATGAGAGAGAGTAAATGTTCCAATACCATTTAATAGAATTAAATGCAGCAACTTACAGCTCTTCACCCAATATATGGCATATTCTGAAATCACTAGCTTAGCTAATACTTATGCGGGAACTAGGCTGGGATGGAAAGTACAGAGGTAATGAAGTAAATGTGGGTTTTTACTGATGCTTACTGAAGGGAATTCTTTGATATTAGAGATTTAAATAAATTCTGAATAAAGTCAAAGCTCCACTATTGGCTGCCTGGGTTGCTGGGATGGGAAAGACTGAAGCTGAATCTAGACTGAGCAGGGAAACTACATGATAGACTAGTGATATGTGCTATGGGGCTTGGCTAGGAGAAGGTAAGCATACATTCTTCATATTTGCTTCTGGGACAAGATTTTATTTTGTGTCTCTTTCACCTCTATTTGAGTCCATACCAAAAACTTTCATCTGTGAAAGAAGATATAAAATGCAAATTATCCTGGAAGAAGAAATATAATGATTTCGTTATCTCATTTAATTATCTAGGGATACATTTGCAATTAGTTTATCTTAAAGATTTTTATCAGGATCATGCAGTACTTACAATTAGACATGCTGTAGATACTTTATTAACATTGGTTTACAGTCGTTCTGGTGCTCACAACTGCAAATGCATCCCTAGTCATGGACGTTAGGTATGCCTGAGACATAAACTAATTTTAAAATCTATATCAATGGTGAATACCTTGGGAGTATTCACCATGTGCCTAGCAATATGTCTATGGATAGATGTGAAAGAACCAGACAGATTGACTTTGTTGGGTTTCAAGGCAGCTACCTATCTCCTAAACTGACAGGGTTTCAGGCAACTGTCTAGGTCCTCAGATCTTGGAGTGCTTTTGATGGAAAAATGACCAGACATCCAAAAGAAGGCATGCATGAAACAAAGCTTATTAACAAAGAGAAAGATATGTTTGTAGAGTAAGAAATTTTACAGGCAGGCTACATCCACCATAAATAACAAACAGGACTACATTGCCATGGCAGATAGGCAAAGGAGCAAAGGTTATGATGAGGATGCAGTTTTATACTGCCTGGGTCAGGCCTGCCTTGTGGTTCAGAGGTCACCTTAGAACCAGAGTCTCACTGCACATGTGGACCTCCCCTGAGCCTCTCTAAGAATCCATGGCAAGGAAGAGGTGTGGAAAGCAATGTGGATTTAAGCTAATGACATGATAATTAGTCTTAAGGCTGTTCTAGGTCACCTTTAACGCTCCTTTGTATCTGTTGTTAGGCTAGAGAGTCTTCTGTATCCTTTGGCAACTGGCACACTAAGTTCTGACTAGCAGATTAGCAGGGTGTTTCCTCTTCCTGTGGTGTGAGCAATCACTTGAAACAGAATTAATATGGGAGACACCTCAATGGGGGCCTGGGTCTCACCCTGTCCTCCTTTCCCAGAAGAGCTGGATTTCTAGCTGTCTACCTAACAATTTCACAGTCCCATATGCTGGGGAAATAATTGCAGATATACACATTGATTTACAAGGTTATAAATTGTAATATGTTTAATTTTTTTAAAAAACTTTAATTTCTTACAAATTAAGGTAGAATAAATAATTATGATAAACCATAATGTCTTAACAGTCATTAAAATTATGTATCTGAATTAATTTAATGACATAGAAAATTCACCCAATGTAATATTAATAGAGAAACATTGGGAGTTTCTCTATACCCAATCTAATATTAATAGAGACATATTGGGTGTTTAACATATAATCATAATGGTTAAAAAGAAATAAATCTTTAAATATGAAAAATAATACCTATAAATATGTGTGGAGAGAGAAGTTTAACTTCTATTGTTTGTCCACTTCAGGTATATAATGTGTCCAGTCCGCAAAGAAATTTTGTAAGTTAGAAGAAACAACACTCTGGAAAAATAGTATCACCCAAAGTGAATTATTTCATTTGCCCCACATTCTATTAACTTCTAGAAATAGCATATTGATTCCCCTACCCTAGATACAACTTCACACCATGAGCAGTCTTGGGAGGACTATTGATCAAGGTGCCCTCTTGTTCATGGCCAAGATATCAGGTACATGACCCAGTCTAGCCTAACTAGACATGCTCAGGGATTTGGACTGTGGAAAGATGAATCGAAATTACTACTGACCTGACCGCCATATGGGTGTCTGAAAGATATAGACCATTATTTTTTTGTTTCATAGAAACCTGTGGCTACTCTGTCCTCATTTTTCTAAGCTTAATTCTTTAGCTATGTCTTTCTTCTTAACCTACCCTTTAGCCTTTAGTTACCCAGAATTGGCTTCTGTATCATATAACTAAAAAGCCAAAACTTAATAGAGTTAAAAAAATATGATTACATGCTGCTTAGGTGATGGGCTCTTAGATCCAAGACTGGAAAGGCTGCTGCTGGCCACTCCCCAGTCTGTGACACCCCTCCCCATTCTGAGTCTCTGAGCCCTGTCTTCATTTCCTATTGCAAATGACCAATCCTGAGATGCTACTTTCAAAACTCTGCTGTATTTCACTTGTTTTTCAGCTGGCACATTGCCCAGAGGGGCAGATCTTGTCCAGTGAATCATCAAAGAGAACCAATCTGCATGGCTCTTGTGTAGCTGCCTTGCAGATATCCCTGCCCTGATTACCTACAGTGGGTGGTATTATTATCAGAAAGCAAGGTTAGGGTGGTTCTTGAATCTATTTTTCAGTTTAATGCAAGAATCCTTTGATTTTCATGTAAGATAAATGTATTTTTTCCTCATGGCAATTATTACTCCAAAGGTCTGCACTTTCCATTCACATAGCTTAAATTCAGTGATATTACAACCTCTAAATAACTGAAAACTCTCTGCTTGACTTTTATGATTTTCCCCCCTTTGGAAAAGTTTGGCACAATATAATTTAATCTTAAATTATAGAAGAGCACACTGAAGCATTAATGAAACACAATAGGCGCCTACTAATGAGGTTTTTATGAGTTAACTCTACTTTCCAAATGCCTCTACTGGGAAAATTTTTCTTCAAAGCTTCCCATCTCAGCCCCCTTTAAAGCCCAGTTAAAAATTCAGCTTTTCTAGATTAGTCCTGATAGAGCATAATGTTAAAAAAATGGGGGGGGGGGTCAATTTTATGTCTGATAGACCGAAGCTAGATATTTGTTCAGTCTCTTGGAAGCTCTGTGATTTGTTTCAAGTTGATTATCTTTTTTGAGACTCAGTTTCCCAGGCCTATAAAAACATATAAGCTCTTAAATATATTTTCTGAGAGTGGTGGCTCATGCCTGTAATACTACCACTCTGGAAGACTGAGGTGAGAACATCGCTTGAGCATGGGAGTTTGAGACCAAGCAGAACAAAGTGATAACCTGTCTCCACTAAAAATAGAAAAATTAGCTGCACATTATGGTGGGCTTCTGTTGTTCCAGCTACCCAGGAGGCTGGGGTAAGAGAATCACTTGCAACAGGAGTTTGAGGTTGCTGTGAGCAAGGCTAAGGCCATGGCATACCAGCCTGGAGCAACAGAGTGAGACTGTCCCCCAAAAATCCATGTAATATATATATTGTACAACTATTTTAAATTATACACAAACTTTACGGACACCTTGTGTTTGCATATGTGTGTGTGTGTGTATCTTTTTCCTGAAGATTAAATAAGAATGTGTGTAAAGTACTTGGTACTTAGGAGGTGTGCATTAAATGTTAAATTCATTGTACTTATCTTATTTTTGCCTTTTTTTTGGTATTTTACTCTATGTATCAATATAATCTATGTACTTTGTTCAAATTATGTTAATGTGTTATTATTTACAGTTTATTATGGAATGTTTTCTTAAAGAAAAAAGCAAAGTAAAACAAATCTAAAAACTAAAACATTATACTGTGCTAATATCTTTCCAAAACCAAAAGAAAAATCTATTATTTTTCTTCTATTGCTCCACAAATACTGTTACACTTTGTTTCTACAAATGCTTTCCAGTTGTTCAAATCTTTCCTTAATGGAATAATAAGGCAATAGTGGTGATCATACCACCTTCCACTTATATAGCATTACACTATTCTTCACAAGTGCTTTCTATCCATTGCTACATTTGATTGTGTTCTATTTGTGTGCTCTCTCCTAGACGACCCTGATGTCTGACATCCATTCCATGTGTATAAAATAGTTGTAGTAACACTGTTAAGTTTCACAGTCCAGCCAAGGGCAGAAAGAGCCAAGGACAAAGAATGGCCTCTCCTTTCCTCATTCCACACATTTACTCTCAGTTGAACTTGATCAGGGTTTAATCACTCCCTCTAATCCTCTGAAAACTTGTTCTGAGGAATTATTAGTCACAGAAAAGTATAGATATTTGACAAAGCTTAATTATTTTTTTCCAAGGGGCCTTTTGAGTCAGGCAAAGGCAATAAGAATGTTGTTACATAAAAGAAGTTTCAAGTTGTTGAAAGCAGATCTGTGTCTGTTGAGAGAGCCCTTTTCAGTTTATTGATTTTGGCTAGACTTTTAGAAATAAAGAGAAAACTGTTTAGAAACATGATTATACACAGAGAATGTTTTGTTTTGTGTCACGTTGTCTCGTTATGTTTTCTCTACTCCCTTCACATTGGGTGGTTCTACCCTAGATATTAGATAAGGCTAGAAGTCCTGCATGTTAACCCTGTTCAACCCTCTATGGTGACATCGAAAACTAGACACTACAGAACAGTGTGCTTTTGTACTCCAAGAAACAAGATCTCTCCTTGAAGTCTATTTGAAGAAATTCAAATTTCTACGTCTTCAGCATATAGGTTCCCCCTTTGATTTAGAAGGATTTTCCTCATGGATTCAAAAGAACAAAGATTTTAAAATTCTTTTTTTCAGTGATGGATTTTTTTCCCTCTATTTCATTCAAAAACATTGCTTTACAAATTGGATAAAAGTAGACCATCCTTGGCTAATGGAAAAATGGACTTTTCCCACCCATACCTGCTCAACCTCTTTCACTCCCCTTGGAAGATTTGAGGCATTTCTACAAAGCCCAAAATTCACATAAAATACAACTTTTAAAATGCTTATTTTCACAATGCCCTGCCTCTCTTTAGGAAGTTCCTCTAGGCACCCATGAAGAAAATTCCTCAAATCTTTTATTGGTAAAGCACAGACTGCAGAGAAACAAGCAAATAAATAAGCAAATCTTTTTTTTCTTATAATTTTTTTTATTATTAAATCATACCTGTGTACTTTAGTGCAATCAAGGGGTAGAATGTGCTGGTTTTATATACAATCTGAAATATTCTAATCAAACTGTTTAATATAGCCTTCATGGTTTTTCCTAGTTATTGTATGAAGACATTTGTATTCTGCATTTAGTAAGTTTCTCCTATACCATTCTAAGATGCACCGTAGGTGTGGCCCCATCAATTACCCTCCCTCCACCCCATTCTTCCCCCTCCCCTCCCCTCCCTTGCCACTTTCCCCATATTCTTGTGCTATAGTTGGGTTATAGCCTTCATATGAAAGCTATAAATTAGCTTCATAGTAGGGCTGAGTACATTGGATACTTTTTCTTCCATTCTTGAGATATTTTGCTAACAAGAATATGTTCCAGCTCTATCCATGTAAACGTGAAAGAGGTAAAGTACCCATCATTCTTTAAGGTTGCATAATATTCCATGATATACACGTACCACAATTTATTAATCCATTCGTGAATCGATGGGCACTTGGGCTTCTTCCATGACTTGGCAATTCTGAATTGGGCTGCAATAAACATTCTGGTACAGATGTCTTTGTTATAATGTGATTTTTGGTCTTCTGGGTATATACCTACTAAAGGAATTATAGGATCAAATGGCAGGTCTATTTTTAGATCTCTAAGTATTCTCCAAACATCCTTCCAAAAGTGTGCATTCCCACCAGCAATGTAGAAGTGTTCCCTTTTCTCCACATCCATGCCAACATCTCTGGTTTGGGGATTTTGTTATGTGGGCTAATCTTACTGGAGTTAGGTGGTATCTCAAAGTAGTTTTGATTTGCATTTCTCTGATGATTAAGGATGGTGAGCATTTTTTCATGTGTCTGTAGGCCTGTCTTCTTTAGAGAAGTCTCTCTTCAAGTCCTTTGCCCATCCTGAGATGGGATCACTTGTTCTTTTCTTGCTAATACATTTGTGTTCTCCGTGGATTCTGGTTATTAAACCTTTGTTGGAGGCATAACCTGCAAATATTTTCTACCATTCTGAAGCTGTCTGCTTGCTATACTTAATGTGTTCTTGGCTGTGCAGTAGATTTTAGTTTGACCAAGTCCCAGTAGTGTGTTTTTGATTCTACTTCAATTGCCTGGGGAGTCCTCCTTGTAAAATATTCACCCAAGCTGATTCCTTCAACAGGTTTCCCTGCACTTTCTTCTAGTATTTTTACAGTTTCATGTCTTAAGTTTAAATCTTTAATCCAGTGATAGTGTATCTTAGTTAATGGTGAAAGGTGTGGGTCCAGCTTCCATCTTCTACTGGTTGCTAGCCAGTTCACTCAGCAGCATTTGTTGAATAGGTAGTCTTTGACCACTGAATGTTTTTAATTGGCTTGTCAAAGATCAAATAACAGTAATTAGCTGGATTCATCTCTTAGTTCTCTATTCTGTTGTAAACATCTAC
>CAUYRH010012697.1:0-121862 GCA_963574655.1 Perodicticus potto | reverse complement strand
TTTTGGCAGATTCAAAATATGCAAATATCCTTTCCCATTGGGTAGGTTGTCTATTTGCTTTGGTTGTTGTCTCCTTGGCTGTACAGAAGCTTTTCAGTTTAATTAAGTCCCATTTGTTTATTGTTGCAGTTGTTGCTATTGCCATGGTAGTCTTCCTCATAAAGTCTTTCCCCAGGCCAATATCTTCCAATGTTTTTCCAATTCTTTCTTTGAGGATTTTTATCGTCTCATGCCTTAAATTTAAATACTTTATCCATCTCGAATCAATCTTTGTAAGGGGAGAAAGGTACACATCCAGTTTCAGTTTTTTACATACAGATATCCAATTCTCCCAGCACCATTTATTGAATAGAGAGTCTTTCGCCCAGGGAACATTCTTATTTGGTTTATCGAAGATTACACAGCTATAAGTTGTTGGTTTCATTTCCAGGTTTTCTATACGATTCCAAGTATCTATGTTCCTATTTTTGTGCCAGTACCATGCTGTCTTGACCACTATGGGCTTATAATACAGCCTAAAATCTGGTATGGTGAGACCCCCGGCTTTGTTTTTATTACTAAGAAATGCCTTAGCTATATGGGGTTTTTTCTTGTTCCGTACAAAGCACAGAATCATGTTTTCCAGGTCTTGAAAGTAAGATGTTGGTATTTTAATAGGGATGGCATTGAATCGGTAAATTGCTCTGGGAAGTATAGTATATTTTAAAAATGTTATCAGGAATCTGTTTTTTAGTTGTTTGTGATCATAAAATCTTGACACAGAAAGAAGTGTGTCAAAAATGAATAATAAAAAAAGGAAACAAAACAAACTACTCCCCCCCAAAAGCAAACTATTCAGATTTATTTTGATTGGGAGAATAACATTCAGAAGCCCCAGGAAAAAAATTAACATGATCTGAGTGATGCCTGAGGAACTGCAAATGATTGAGATGCAGATCCCAAGAAAGTCCTCTGTGGAGTGTGTGGTTACTCAGGTAATCAAGACAGCGGTGCCCACGTGCCTCAGAAGCAGCCCTCTCTAGCTCCACTTTGCAAACAGCCTCTTCCTGAGCTTTGGGGCAGGCAAGGATCAGAGCATCAATTCCTGAAGTTCTTGACCATGCCAAGTTCAGAAAGCTTCCTTAAATTAAGGACTTCAAAGTAAAGAAAGGAGAACATAGTGAAGTATTGCTCGAGAGTCCTGAACACTTTGCAATAAGACTTTGCCAATCCTTTCATCCGGGGGTGGAGTCCGTTTCCCCTTCCCTTGAATCTGGCTGGCCCTGATTTTTGCTTTAGTCTAAAAACTGTGATGGAAGTGACGCTGAGCTACTTCTGGCCTCAGCCTTATGAGGCTTCCACATTCCTGGAATCCTGAGACTACCATGCCTTGGAGAAGCCAGCTCTGGCCCACTGGAGGATGACAGGCCCTACAGAGGAGAACCAGGGTGCTCGCAAGCCAAGAACCAGCTCCAGGACCCTCAGCATGTGAGTGAGGCTCTCCTGGGGTTCCCAGCCCACCCCAGCCACCAGCTAGATACAGCCACGAGAGTGAGCCCAGACCAGACCAGGAGAGAACCACCTAGCCAGAACTGTGAGAAATAACAAATCATTGTTTAAAGCTACTAAGTTTGGGGCTAGTTTGGAAAGCAGCAATAAATAAAAGAAGTGAAAGCTCAGAACCCTGCCAGGAACTAAAATGTGTCCTAGTACAGGGGTCTCCGGGGAAGAAGATACAAAATCAAGACAGGTACCTCTTTCACTATATCTGCAGAGTACCCGGGGGATCAGGAACAAAAGTGACAAGATGCCTACTGAACAGAGAAATGACAGGCCCAGGGGTGAAAATGTGAGCTTGAGCTGGCATATGCTCTTCTCCTCCTCTCCCATAATGTTCCAGCCAAGTTCTACCCTGTGACAAAGGCAGGGATTAGTTACCTACCTACCTAACCTCCCTCCCTCCCTTTCATCTACATTATCAGGCCCTGAAACATGTCTGTAGGGAAAAAGAACTAACTATATTAATGTTATCTTCATATTCAAGGAGTTACAATTACCAGAGTGGAGTTGAATAAAGTCAAAGAAATCAGGTAGAGAGCAGGTGGGTCAGAGGAGAGGCAACATAACCAAAAGCCTAGCAGGACCCAGAGGGAAAAGACATAGAGGGTCATCTGTAGTGGCTTCAAGGAAGAAGTCCCCAGCTGGAAGAAATGAGGCAAGGATGTGATCTAAGGTGAGGGAGGAACAAGGTATAGGATAAGATACTGTCAAGAGCAAGGAGTGACTCTTCCCAGCAAACTAGTCTCCCTGCCACCCCTTTCAAGGTCCCTCAAGGCAATGTCGCCTTGGTTGATGAGTATTCTTATCCTTCTGCCCATCTTGTGCCCAGCCCTGGATTGGATTAATCTGGAAAACTAATCATTTCAGAAGAGCTACTAAGACCTGAGAATGCCCAAAGGTAATGGTTCTAGCCTTTGGAAATTTTAGGACTCCTGTAAGAAATTAGTGATACTTCTAGAATCTGTTGATTGAGAAAACACACGTGTGAAAATAGATTTTGGTTCTCCTTACCCTAATATGTCCAGGAGTACAAGAGCAGATTGAAACCACTGTTGAAACACAGAACCAGCCAGTAAAACAGATCTACCCTGTTAGAAGGGCCTTCATTGCTTTAACCCCAAAAGACAATTGGAAAATGTGGGATCTAAAACAGGCATGTCAAGAAGTGAGGGAGAAGGGAGAGGCAGGGCCCTAGACCCAGAGGTCCCACTGAGACACACCATCCAGGTGCTCTGGGAGAGACACAGGTGCATGAGTGTAAACCCCAAGGCTGGCTGGGCTGGGCTGGGCATGAGCTCACACTCTGCCTGATGCCAGACTGGCATGATGTCTCTGCCAGGTTAGAAAGCATCTGAGGCAGTTTGGAAAAGCAGCAGACTGGAAACCACTAATTACTAGCTTTCAGATTCAGCTCCTACCTGGCTTTGTGAGTGTTTGCAAGCTCCTGTGCCTCTTTCAGCTTCAACCAAAAGGTGATGGAAAGGTGATAAAGAAGAGGAATGTTGAACTTGTTTTCCATGGAGTTGCCAAATTTGCCAATATCCTGAGCACATGATTCTAGTCAACTTAATGCTTCTGAGCCTGACACTCCTTACCTGTAAACTGGGAATGACACATAAGGATTGAATGAAATACAAGTTATGACAACTTAGTCACATAGCAAGTACTGATTAACATTAGCTCCTCTCTCTTCCTCACTTACATCCTTTCAGGCATAGATAGATGGCTCTTTCTTCTGAGTCCTGTCCTCCTGCTCGACTGAGTTTCTAATTTGACCATTGAGTGTGAAATGTCCCCTCTTGGTGACATGAAACTAGTCTTCCCAGAGAGGGGCACTGCCAAAATGAGTGTGATGACTTCAGTCCTGGGAAGCAGCTGGCAGGGTTCCCTTGCTCCTTGTCTCCTGCAACCCTGGGCTCCTCTTTGGCCCTTGCACAGAGGGGAACCAGCCCAAGAGGACTAGCCCACGTTCCTGATGAGGCTGAGCTGGTGAGGCCACCTCCCTCCAGGCCCGGCCAGAGACAGCGCAGGCACAGACAGCAACAACCACCCATTTTGCAACAAACAGGAAACCAATTTACCAGCCTCAAAAATAGCACAGACAAAACCCCCAAAATATGAGGCTCTGACAGCAGGGCAGTTCAGGTTTCTCACACTGCTTCCTGACAGACTGTCGATGATGTGCTGTCGTTTTTTTAAATTTCATGAGAAAACTGCAGTGTCTTTATAGAGGTGTGCAGCCTCTGGGGCCCAAGACGAGGAGGCAGCCCAGCCAATCAGGCATTCTGCACCACTGAGGCCCCACCTTCTCAGTCTCTAGTCCAACTACAGATGATTCCCAACAAGGGCCATGAAAGCCCTGATCCCTGTCTTGTCCCAACTCTGAACACCATGGCCCTGGTATATTTGCAGCATGGGTCTCCCACACCCCAGGATTTCTCACCACGTGCAATGCCATTTACCCCAAACTGCTTTCTTCCACAGGTACCAAGAGCCCCACTGGGATACTCCTGGTTCCTTAAGACCCCCACCCCCGACAATAGGCCTGCAGACACTCCCACCACTGCGCCCCTGAAAGACACGAGCTGGTTTCACGCTGTCCCCTCTACTCAGGACAGTGTTTCTCACCTGCCACACTCCCCTCAGAAGCAATCACATTGGAATGACATGACTATTGCAGCAGAGTTACTAAGGACCATGTCACACAGAGTCCCCTTGTTGAGGGGTTGGAGGAAAGTGTATCTCAGGTCTTGGTCTCAGGGAAAGCTGTGCACATCCTGCCCACCTGATGCATTTGGACATCGTGTAGACAGATGACTAAGAACCACCAACGGATCATGTTCCCTTTTTGTTTTCATTGCTAAGAAGCTTAGCACCAAATTTGTTATCATCTCTAGTAGGTTTATGTCCTAACCTGCCCCTGGCTTCACTTTATTTTCCTTGTATCTGATTTCCTCATTCACTTTATTTTACCTTCATGTAGAATGTCACATACCATTTTAAATCTTTATTTAGAATAAGGTGAGGTATGCATAAGTAATGAGCAAACAACTCTTATTTGCTCTGTAAAACCCACCTCAAATGTCTTTACCTCTGATTTCTCCCCAACCACGCCATGAAGGTGGGCTTCCCTTCCCGGTGGCCCCACAGCTCCAGTCTGTGCCTTCCTGAATTCGTACCCAGAGTTCTGTACTTTACGTGTTCCTGGGTAGAAGCCGAGATCTCACCCTCTGCCAAGATCTGCACCCAGCACTGTACATACATTAGCTTGCTAATCCTCACGATGAACCTGCTGGCTGATACTGACTGTGCCCATTTTACCGCTGAAGAAGCCGAAGCTCTGTGACATCAGGTGATTCTGCAAGGTCACATACTACTGATATAAAACTCTAATGTCCTCACCTAATCTTGTGCTCATCTCTCTCTGGTCACTCAAAGTATGAGAAAGAGCTTTTATATGAAAAAGGGACAAGGAGAAAAAGGAAGGAAATCAGATTTCCTTCAGTTATCAAATAATTTACTACCAATGTCAAATTCATCTACACCACTTGAAGCATTTCAAAATACGAGTTGATTCACAAAAATCTTTTCTCTACAACCTCCTAGAAAAACTAACATGCATTTAATTGTGATGCCCTCATGATTACCCTCTGGTAGACTGGATTAGCACAGGCAGAGTGAGAATTTAACTCCTCACATCCTGGCTGTTTCAGAGCACCCCCTGCCAGACCCCCACTCCATACATCCATGCCCATATTTAAATTCTGGGAAGTGGTTACAACATAAAATATATCCAGAAGATAAGAGCTAACTCTGCGAGAAGCTTCAAGAAGAAAATGAGGCCAACTTTCCTGGTGAACCACTGTAGCATAAGGCCGATCATTCCCCCAGCCCTATAGTGTCTAGACAATTAAACTACATGAAAGGATTTTAAATATTTAATGTTCCAGTTGGAAACCTAATTGGTCCAATGCCTGTAAATTAAAACACCTACTGGTATATAGCTGTGCGCTTCCGTCCATCCAATGAGGCAGGCAGAACAACAGAGGGTGGTTGGGTCTGGGTCCAGATGATCTATTGCTGGTCTCCCTTTGAGCCTGAGTTTCCTCTTAGTGTGACAATGAGGACAGAGCTGGCACGAGGTGGAGGAAGGGTTTCCGATGTATCACTAAATCACTGCATCCCAGGCAAGAGGATCTGTGGGCAAAAGCTAGAATCCTCGTTCCAGGCCTTATGTTCCAGGTTTAAAATGAGAACAAGAGCGTGAATGGAAGGGAAGGAGAGGGTATCTGAGCCATCCCTCCACCAAAGCAGCCCCTCTGTCCTGATAGAGAGCATCTCTGTCAAAGGTCTGATTTCCTCTCTCTCTCAGCCACTTTATGCCTGTGTTCTCTGTGTGTGCACATGCCTATCTCCTCAGTAAAGCCCCCGCATCCAGGTGCTAGGCCTGACTCACGCTGTAGCCCCTGGCATCTGGCATACGGTTGGGCTCAGTAAGCACAGGTCGGGAAAATCACAAGAGCAGCAGCCACCTATGCACAAGAGGCCTCTCCAATGTCAGTTCTCTGTGTCTTCCCTACCAGATAAGGCCCCGGAGCCCTTCCCTGCCTCCCTTCTTGAAGGTTCCAGGGACTCCCCTCTGCTCCCCAGACAAGCACCCTCACTCTCCCACCAAGCACCCTCACTGCTCCCTCTCAGCCTAGACCAGCTGCCACCCCCACAGAGCACCCCCTTTTGTCCCCACTGTTCTTATTGATAACCTTGGGTGACACAACCTCAGGAAACTTGTTGACAGCCAGGGTGACCCACCTGACTACACAGGGCAGGCAGAAGGATCTTTGGAACATGCTCACAACATAAAATGTTGTCCTTTGCCCTATCCCCCTCACTCTCTTGCAACCCAAGAGCATGCCGCAGTGGCTGACCACGTGAGAGGCCCACAGACTTGGGAATGGGTCCCTGCCATACCACTTCCTCTCTCCCCAACGTTGGGCAAAAAACTTCGTCTCTGGAAGCATCAGTTTCTTATGTGTTGAGGGGGGTAAGAGCAGCACCGAGGGCTGTAATGAGAATGGGAAGCATTTCTCCCCACCTGGCTCTTGGCTGGCACCACGGTGAGGAAAAGCTGAGCAGGAAGGGATGGCTCTGTGCTTTCCTTCCATCGCACTTCTAATGGGGAGGGGGCCTTGGCACAGCAGGTGGGGCCCCTCAGAGGCCAGGGGCACCACAGGGGGCCTCCATGGGTGTGGGGCTCCCAGTTCAACATGGTCAGTCCCTGCTTTATCCAAGGAAGATTGACCAGATAGGACCTGGACTGTGACTGCTCACCTCATCCGATGTCCCCAAACATACCCTACGCCCCTCACGAGGACAGGGTGAATCATCCTTGGGTCACTGGACAGCAAGTGAGCAGCCGGGGCCACGCTAGGGGAGCTCCATTTCCTCCCTTCCTCCCAACCCATCTTTCCTCCAACTCCCTCCCATTCTCCGCCCACACCGCTTTCCTGGGCTCTGATGTGGGAGGGACAGTGCCCGCTGACAGGTTTCAAAATTAAAAGTAGAGCACATTTTGTTCTCTCCCGTGGAGAGCTCAGCTCCCGGCTCCCAGCCCCTCCTGTCTGCCTGCCGCGCTGCCCGGTGTGCCCTCCCATCCTAACAGTTAGGCCCTCTTTGTGGCAGTCTGTGGCTGGACAAGGAGGCTGGGACCTGGGGGCAGGGGAGGAGGAAATGCAAACATACACTGACCCCCATCCTGCCTCAGGTGCCTTAGATCGCAGGAACTCAGAGAATGAGGGAGGCATGGAAATCAGAAACCACCACCTCTGCTCTCTCCAGAGTGCCAGGGAGACTGGGGCAGGGCGAGGGGGAGGGAAGAGAGTGACTTGCATGGAGGCTCAGGTACCCAGACACACCACGCCCCACGTGCAGAGATGAAAGGTCAGCAGAAAGGGAGGCGATTTGCCCAGTGTCTCACCTCCAGCAGGATGTGTGAGCCAGAAGCACATCCAGGTCTGCCTGTCTCCACGTGGCCGGCAGAGATACACGAGAAAACAGTGTGGAAAGGGCTTATGTTGTCAGGTGACAAATGCTTTAGGAGATCAAGAAAAGGGCCAATTAACCCCATCTGGGATTGCTTTTTAATTCAATCATAACTGTGTACATTATGCATTTATGGGGCATATATGCATAATAATGTGCATAATTTATGCACATTGATGCAATGTGATGATTTTATATACAATTTGGAATGCTTACATTAAACTGGTTAACATAGCTTTCACCTCACTTAATTATTTGTTGTGTTAAGACATGTATAGTCTACTCTTAATAGATTCCACATGTACCCTTGCATTATGCACAATAGGTGAGGTCCCACCGATTACCCTCCCTGCACCCGGCAAAAGGATTTTATGATAGTTGTGATACTTGGCCTGTGTCTGAAGGGTGCATGGGTGGGAACAGGTCAGGAAGTCAAGAGGACAAAGGCACGAGTGGGAGCAGGGGCAGGATTGGGACCAGTGGCCCCTGCTGCCTTTCCCTACAACTTGGGCCGCAGAAGTCACCGGTCTTTCCAGGTACTTACAGCTGTAGCCCTAATAATATTATCAAACACTTACAAGACATTTATTACATGCTAGACATTGTCCTAAGCACTTTATAAACCCTGTCTCCATTTAACAATGCTCACAACAACCCTACAAGTATGATTATTATCCCTGTTTTATACATTTTAAAAAGGTAGGCCCAAAGATCTGAAATTGCTTGCCCAAGACATACACCTCTCTAAGTGCTGAGGCTGAATTCAATCCCAGGCTGCGGGCTCCAGAGGGCACGCTCTCCTGACCGCTCTGCTGGGCTACCTCACAGCCACTCTAGGCTCGTCCTCTCTACTAGGCTGCAGGAGCCCCTGGAGAGGAACTGCAGCATCGTCTGGCTCTGTGTGCCTCCTCCCTTCCCCCAGCCTGGCCTTTGCAAAGGAACTTAATGGGCACAACATGACAGGCAGATTCCAGGGGGAAAAAGCCCTCCTCACAGTCCAGTTCAGGCCAGGAACCAACAATTTGTTGACTTAATCAGGCAGATGCAGAAAGGTGTTGTCATGGTGGCAAGGTTTCTATTCCAGGCGGCCAGGCCATAATTAAATGTCCTGACCCGCACACCTCCAATTACTTGCACAAGAGCTGCTTTCCCGAGCCTCTTAACTAGCAATTATAGAACCTTCCACTGAAATTCCAAATCATTTAGGAAAGGTCACTTTATTTATTTTTCAGATTTGGGGGTAGAAGTGGGATGGAATTATTGTCCAAATTACAAATGACATTCATTATTTAAAATAGGTTTATTCAAATAGCCGATTAGAAGCAACCAGTGCAGTCCACAGTCCTTCTAAGATGTGTCACAGAGGATCATCTATTATGTGCCAGGCCCCATGGCAGGTGCTTTAAGTGTATAATATGACTTAATTCTTACAGGAAACCTGAGAGGTAGGTATTATGATTTTCATTTTATAGAGGAATAAACTGTGAATAGGAGAAGTTAGGTAAACTTCCCAGGATTCACACAGAGGCACCTGGTGGATTTGGGATTTATTGTCGTGTCTGTCTGCCTCTGAATACCAGGTTCTTGGCTCTTCCCATTAAGCTAAGTAATCTCAAGCTAAGAAACCCAGTTTGCGGGTTCAGAGCAGAGGTGAGTAGTGTTGTGAAAGATGTACTGAGAAGTCCCAAACTATTTCCTTCTCCTGGCCTATCTGTGAAGGCTCAGTTGAGGTGCAGGTCCCTTCAAGCCCTTGGGTTGGTTACTATGTCAGGGTAACAACCCTTCCCCATTGGATGGCTCAGAAATTTTTATATTGACAAGAGAGATTTGGAGCAGCTTAAGGATAGTAGAACCTTGGAACAGGAATGGCTGGTGCCAAAGACATCATCCACAGAACAACTATCATACAGTGCTCATGCAGACATCACGAACTGTTAATGATCCCAGACTCCTTCTCAATACAGGTGGTTCCTCTATGAATTGAATTGGCTCAGGATATGCAAGGGATTAGTACTCTCTTCATTATACTGTGATCATATTTCTTACATGAAAAATTCTGACATTTGGGAGGTCTGACAATTAAGTTTGTGAACTCATCCGAGAAAAAGTGCTGCATATTTCATTGCTGAATATGGTTACCTTCAAAGTACTTTCCTCAGGAAGGTATGCACTGACACCAGCATGTAGTCAAAGCAATTTTGGAACTCTTTTTGTGGAATGACTATCAGAGCTATCATTATATGGCACATAAAAGCATGCAACAACAAAGATGAACCCCACTCAGCAAATTACCACCACACATTGATATGAACACACACGTGAGAAGTTATGAAACCTTTGGGTGGCACCTGTGGCTCAAAGGAGTAGGGCGCCAGCCCCATATGCCAGAGGTGGTGGGTTCAAACCCAGCCCCGGCCAAAAACTGTACTAAAAAAAAAAAAGAGAAGTTATGAAACCTTACTAAGTTGTTTGTATGGTGCTACCAACGTAAGCACATGGGGGCAAGTTCTTGAACTTCATTGTCAACCTTTGTATGACAACTGAGGATTATTTTCCTGATTTGTGAATTCATTTATGTTTTACAACAGCATAAAGTCAAATGACCTTCAATCATATGTTTAACAAATCACTTTTAATGAACAGAATAAATGTCCCTATAAATTAGGATTATTCCATAAAATGTAGGACATGTAGTTGTTACAATTGACCACAGGTGCATACCCTGGGCCTGCACCACAAAGGACACTCCATAAACACATGTGGAATAAGTGACTAGTTGGGGTACTGAGATGACAGAAAGAGGGGATGTGGAAGGGCTCTGAAGATAAATTCCACTGACATCACCATTTCACCAGAATCCACACCTGGCTGAGGACTTTTCTTGAACCTATAAATTAACAAGTTAAGAAGAGAAATATACAAACAATGTGTCCATCTGAAGGAAAAGAACAGTGCACATGCATAGAGCTGATGTACATAGGTGCATGTCTCCCAACTGCAGCCAGTAAAGTTTATATCTAACTCAACCAGGCTCCAGTGTTCCAAGCCAGGCCTTACCCTGCATCTCACAGACACTCCCCCAGCCACCCATAAGACCTTGAATAATTGTAGCAATACACATATCCATGAGGCTGAAGTGGAGGAACTGCTACTGAGTTTGCCCCGGTTCGTTGGTTCTGCCTTTAGGCAGCAGCAACACTTTCAACCACTTATCTCAAATAATTAAGTCACCTCCACAAGAAGAGAAGTTCTACCAACCACTTATAAGAAAGAAAAATTCCACTAATACCCTAGGGATGGGGTCTTCTAGTTGACTCCAGGAGGGGTGTAATGATCGCTCTTGAGTACCAGGAAGACTCCATCCAGAGAGAGAGCAGATACCAAATGGCCATCTCAGGCCTCTTGCTCACCATCTGCCACCACTCCCTCCCTGGGACCTTTTCCCAGGAGAAGAAGAACCAGCCTTTTCAATAGATGGCTGCCCAGGTAGGGGCTGACACCATGATTGTCCCCTCAGTGGGCTTCTGCCTAATGCTGAGCTAGTTGCCTGTCTCTGCTCTCTGGCACCCCTTGGAGCTCTCCAAGGTACTGACCCTCATTCCTGCCTGGGCCCCTATAAACAGTGTCATGGTAAAAAAAACAGTGGTTATTCTGAGTATATATATGTATACATGGTTACTTTTTAAAAAGGATTTAATTAAAAATAAATTTGGCTTCATCACTATAATATTTGTGTCATACAATAAGAGGCATATTCTTTTCACTTTTAGAAGTAGCTAACTTTTCACCTCCATATACAGTGTGGGTCTCTCTAAGAAGCCAGGTAGCCTATAAAACCTTTGATGTCATGATCTATAGCAGTGGTTCTCAACCTTCCTAATGCCATGGCCCTTTAATACGGTTCCTGTGGGTCACAACTCTCAGGTTGAGAACCGCTGATCTACCTGTCCTATATCTTGGCCTGTGTCCTTTCCAATCCCTCCCCGTCACCTCCAGACTCCTCAGATGCCCCTTTGCAGCCCTCACAGGGTACTATGATTGTTTATGACTTGTTTATTTCCCCTATTGGCCTGGGTCCTTCAACAACCAGATCTTTTTTTATATCAGCTGCAAGCTGGGGTCCTTAGCTCATGTTTATAGTCTAGTGCACAGATAATAAATAACTTCCTGGCTGTGACCCCCATCTCTTAAGCCCTCAGCTTATCCTACTCTCTAAGGTCCACTGCTAGCCAGCCAGCTGGGCTCTCTTCCCAACTGCAGGGACAAAGACCTGTGATGGTCTCCTACCCGGAATATAAATTCCTGGCAACTTCAGGATCCATGTCTTCTATTTTCTTGTTTGCTTCATTGCTGGTTTTACTTCCTTGAGAAAAGAATCTGGAAGTGATCCTGCATTTTATTGGCCATCTCATCCCATAGATATACAAAAGTAATAATGAAAGTTTCTTTTGAACGCCATTTTGCACTATTCTAAGCACATTACATGTACGTGTCTCATTAAGAGTCAAATCTATAAGGCAATTGTTAGTATTATCCCCTTTTTACAGATAATGAAGCAGACGTGGGGAGGTCGCATGACTCACCCAAGGTGTTTCAGCTGATCACTGATGAACCCAGAGCACAGCCCTAGCCTGGGCCCCTCCAGAGACACTGCCCCGAGCTATTGTGCTATGCTGCTACCCACTGAGCTTGGACCATCTTCATTTTAGAGAGCTGGGGAGGGTTAGAGGAATGAGGAAACATCAGGAGACGGTGACAAACAGGAATTTGAAGGCATCATGTTAGGGAAAAGTTGAGTCCTTTTTTTAAAGGACTACAATAAATTCCCCCCAAAAAAGAGGCAATACACACCAAAAATATCAGCTACTGTAGTTGTAAAGGCAGGTCTTTGTCTAACTCCCAAAGAGTCATATAATTTAGAGCTGGAAAAATTGCCTTATTGTAAAGATGACCAAGCAAAGGCCCAGAGAAGCTCTCCAGACCCCAGTCCCCAAGTTCCAAAGAAGAGTGCCCAGAGGCACCAGCTTAAGAAGACGTATAGGCACTCAGTCAAGCCATTTTTACAGTGGTATAAAGAACTCTCAAGATGATGTTTTAATAAACAAAATCACCAGGTCATTAAACCATCTGCAGCTTCACGGGGCTGAGGCTACCGAACCCCAGACAGTGTCCTCCAGGGGGAGCCAGAGGCAGCGCTTCCCTTTTATAAGGCCAAGTTAGGAGCACAAACGAAAAACTCTCTCCACGGGCGGCACCTGTGGCTCAAAGGAGTAGGGTGCTGGCCCTATATAATGGAGGTGGTGGGTTCAAACCCAGCCCTGACCAAAAGATAAAAAAAAAAAAAAGAAAAACTCTTCACTTGCAACAAATGTTTAATAAGCTGCCATGAATTTGGAATAAATAGAGAATGCAGTCAGCTGGGGAAATGTCTGAATTATAGACAATACTCTACAGTTTTCTTGCATCCCTCTGTAATAGCTGAGCCACACCTGTATTATGTTCCCATCTGGACACTTCATTATAGGAGTGATAATGACACATTTGTCCCGGGAAGGGAAAGGATCAGATACCAAGACTGGAGGAGTAACTGGGGCTGCTCAGCCCATGGAAGACTTTTCACTTGGATGAAAACCCACCAACACAGTTCTCCACCTATGAAATGAGAGTGGACCCCCTGGGGGAGATGCTCTCGGAGGACAGATCCATTAGAGCCGTAGGGGTCCTTTGAGCCTCAAATGCAGCCAGGAGGATGAACAGCACTTGGAGCTGGGCAGCTTTCCAGATCTGGGTAAACCTCATCCTGTCCCCACAGGCCAGTGCTCTGTGGGGCCTCTGAGAAGGACCTTAGCTGTCTCCGGATCCTGGCCCAACTCCTTCACGTTAGAGGTGAGGACTCTCAGGCTCTGCATCCCACAGCCAGGAAGAAGTAGAAGTGGGGCTTGACTCCAGGCATCCAGAACCCAGACCTGTCTTTTCACTTGTTCTATAGCCCCCACCAGCAGGAGACAGCAGGATGCATCAAACTCATTCCAGGAGGCAGCTGGAAACAGTAACTCACACACCTGGCAAGTAATGTCCTCCGGCTGGTCCTCCTCCCATCTCACTTTGCAAGACCCAGTGACCTAAAGGGTATGCAAGAGAACATGAGCCCTTGTGTTCTTTCCCTGTTGTCTCTCCCCAGCCAATTATAGAGGTGGGATTTCTCTCCCCAGGACCATGGTGGAGAACTTGCTGTGGAAATCTCCGCTTGACTGCTGGCCACAGGAATCCATCTTCTAGGCCTTAGAATCACAGAACTATTGAATAGGTAGGGCCACAGAAGCCACACAGTGCTCTCTGATGCCCAATAATTAATCATAACACACAAGAGACCGTCAAAGCAGAAAAGCTGAGGAGCCCCACCCCCACCTCTGCTACAAAACACTTTGTCCTTAATTCCAGGTCAAGGCAGCAGGGTCTGAACATTGGGTCTTCACAGGTGGCCCCGAGAAGAGGCACACACAGAAAGGACTTGTGACAGTGGCTGTCTCACAGATCAGCACAACATCTTGTGGAGACAGCAGCTTCTTCTTCAACCATTCAGCACAGCAACCTGGGCCTCCTCACCTAAACCTTGTCTGGGGCTCCAGTGCGAGGCTCCCTGCAGTTACCCACAGCAGCCCACAGCACTGGCCCTTCTAAAATATCAGCCTCGTCCACACCTCCCACACAGTCTACCCTTCAGTGGTGGGGGCTTCATTAATTGACACTCTTGACCTTGGGAAGTGTTAGTTCTGCTGTCGGAGGGAAATCCCCAAAAGATGCCACATGAGAGCCAAGAAGATGGAGCTTTTTCTTTTCTTTACTTTTTTTTTTTTTTGGCCATGGATGAAATTCAAGCTCCACTACGTCATGTCTGTGAGGCTTGTGGAAAGCTGGCTTCTGACCACAGAAGTTGGAGAAGAGTGAGTGTCCCTCAGCCAGCACGCAGCAGACATTTCTCTGGCATGACTTCTGTGTTCACACTGCCAGGGCTGGAGTGCAGGAGAGTGGGGTCATGTGGGGACAATTCCTGTCCTCTCTTCATCCTGCACCATGCTCATTATATCCATCACCTCACTTAGTCCTCACATCATGGCAGTTACTGTGTTCCCATTTGACAGGTGAGTAAATGGAGACCCAAGAAGGGTAAGGGGATTGCAAGAAGAAAAATAGCTAAGAAATGCAGAACCAGAATTTGAACTCAGGCCTCACTTTTCCACAGTGGAGAATGATGGCCATGAAGCTTTTCTAGCCTAAGTGAAACACTTTCCAAACTTTATTTCAGAGTTAAATTTCAGAAGCAGAAATTATGCTAGGCTCAGTTGCTAGTAACTCTCACAGCATGCTAATCGTGTAATTATTATTCATTTATCACCTGTCCAGCACACTGTCAACTGAAAGCTTTATTGAGAATTCACATGTTTCAATTCAATTCCACTTATGTTTCTGTTTCACAGAAACAGAAGTACTTTTCCCCATATTAAAATACAGTGTCCCAAAAGTCACTCGAAAGGTCTCCATACATAGGGAAAATGGGAAATTGTACCTCAATGTACCTCTATTTAAAAAACATATGCAAAAAAATGTGCTATGTGTTGACCTCTTTGCAAAATTTTATAATGAATACTTCATAAATAAATCTACCAATTTCCCATTTTCCCTATGTATGGTGACTTTAGGAGCAACTTTTGGGACACCCTATGGAGAGTTGCTTCTTCTTTCTGAAAGGATTTCTTTCAGCAAATCCATTCATTCAACTTCCCATTAATTCAAAACCATTTCTTTACTGAGTTTATCATGTATACATGTTATATGCATAAAATGCCAACTCGGTGATGCTCTGGGTTTGGAGGTTATAGCAGGGACCGGAACAGATAAAGTCTCTGCTAAAATAGAACTAATGTCCAGCACCCACAGCTGGCTGAGAAAGGTTGTCTTGCCCCTGCTGATGAATGACAAAGATGAAACCCACATCCAAGCCTCAGATCACATTTTCAGCCATGAGGAATGGCTATATAAAAGTAGCTAGGTCAGGACAAAGGTAATGGAGACATCAGAGGGATAACAATTCAGGGTAGAGGGATGTGATGCTGGATCAGAGGGATTACAGTGAAGCGTGACACAGCAGGGAGAAAAGGATGGGCAGGACTTGGCAGAAAACAGGGTGAAAGCAAGTCAGAGGTAAGTTACCTAAGGTTTCTTATGTGGGATGCCGGGGAAATGAGGGCACCACCTGCTGTATGGCAAGGCTGAGCACAGGGTATAGACAGACAAGGATAGCTTTCTTTACATATTCAACTTGCATTGCCAGTGGGATCCCAGATCACCAGGAGGTCCTGTGGTTCAGTGCTCCATTTAGATGTATGCTTAGTGACCGATAATTACAACCAGGAAGATGATAGCTACCCCATGTTAAGGTATGCAAAGAGAAAACAGAGCTTCCAGCAGCTCCAGGAAAGCCCTGCTAAAAAGCATGATCCTCATCTTTTAAGCATCAATGTGGCTTCTGCAGCACCAGTGAGTGGTTATCTTGTGCAATTTCTGGGGATGCACCACTAACTTCCTTTCCATATAACCAAACGTTGCCCTTTTTGGAGAAAGCAGGTTTGGGAGGTGGTCAGGGGGTGGGGTGCTATGGAAAGAGCATGGACTTCAGAAGGAGACTCATCTGTGTTTCAGTCCTGCTTCTGACCTCTGAGTGACCAGTGACCAGCTCTACCCTCCACGGAAGTACATCACGGCAATGTCACAGATACATGAAGACCAGAAGAAAAATACACTTGACATCTAAACATAACACAAGGTCAGTTTCTAGAATAGATAAGGAACTCCTGAAAGCTGATCAGGAATGGACATTGTAATGCCATGTTGATGAACAGGGCATGAAGATTCCTGTTTCTTTGTGGCCTGCTGGTAGGAGTGCAAATGGGTATAGCCATTCTAAAAAACAATCTGGCAGTATGTAGTCAAATGGGTATTTATCTTCTTTGTCACCTAGAAAGTTCACTCTGAGATGGAAATCCCAGAAAACTATTGACAGTATCCTGAAAGGGGCCACTTATAAAGAAATTAGTTTATGTGTTGTTTCTGGTAGCATAGACATGAAGGCAATCTAGTTGCCTTAGACTAGGGGAAAGGAGAGGTCATGGTGGGATTTGGGACACCACTGGCCACCATACTACTTTAGAAGCAGTGACCTGGATGTACAAGGATGTGGAGACATCTGACATGCAATACCAAATGGAAATGAACACTGGCAGATGACATTCTTACTACCTTCCACAAAGGCAAAGAAACACTCCCATCTAGCCTACTAGCCTGTGCGCCGGGAGGATTTATTTATTTATTTATTTTTATTAAATCATAAACACATAGATCATGTATACATTAATGCATTTATGGGGTACAATATCCTGATTTCATATAGAATTAGGAGCGTTTAGATCACACTGGTTAATATATACCTCATTTCATTTACTTAATTATTGTGTTAAGACATTAACACATCCCCCCATCTCCTCCAGTCTCCCACTGGGAGGACTTTTTTTTTTTTGTGTGTGTGAATTAAGATTTTATTCCAAAATCTCAAAAACCAGAAAAGCACCTGTACTGACTTCCTTCCCACCAAAATATATGAGAGTTTCACTCGATCTGGACCCCCACCAACACTGGTTTAGCCAGTCTCTTTCAATTGTAGCCATTCCGTGGACATTTCATTATAATAACTGGGAGGACTTAATAAAGACGGGTTTTCTCTGCCTTCCTCTCCACCATCCCCTCGTCCCCTCACTGCAGCTCCCTCCTCATCTCATAAGTGGCATCTCTAGGTCTCTGAGGTAGTTTAAGGTGAGGAAGAGGTGTTAAGTGATTCTGGGGCAAGCTTAACTTCAGAGAAAGACTTAAAAAACAGAGTCAATGAAACCTTGTCCTGAATTCCCAGAGTCTCATGAAGAGGGTGGTGTGGAGACGATGGGCCAAAAATTGTTATCATCTCTATTTTAGAGGAGGGAACAGAAACAGAGAGAACTTAAGTAACCTGCCCCAAGGCACTCACTAATCAATTGTAGAACCAGTAGAATTCGGAGCCCATACTTTTGTTTGCTGGCAGATGTGTGTACATGTCAAAATCTTTCAAACATACAGAAATGCAGAGACTAAGAAAAAAAAAGAATGCATTGAGCCCATCATCTCTCAGCACCATTCAGTCCTTTGCCATTTAACCACAAAGCAGTTTCATTCTCAATAGTATTTATTTGTTCCCTTTGTCTCCCCTCCCCCATCCCACCTTGGTCTGTTTTAATCTTTTAAAAGATTCTTTATCTTTTGCTTTCTGATTTAGTTGTTCTTTTCTAGTCTCTTTATTCTATTTGTTAATTTCCTTTCTGCTGCGTTGAGTTTATTCTTTTGTTCTTTTTCTTCTTGTACTGGGTTTTCTTCTCCAGTATAACTATTTACAGTTCTACATTTTCATCTTAGAATTGTTTCAGTCATTTCCCACTAGTTTTGAAATGTGGCATTTTATTATTACTCAATTCAAATATATAATTTCCATTAAGATTTCTTCTTTGATTCATTAATTATTGAGAAGGTTAAAAAAAACTTTCTGACATAGGAGGATTTTGTTATCTATCTTAGGGAGATTTTGTTTGATTCCTGATTTAATTCCTGATTTTTTTTTTTTTTTTGATGCCAGACCAAATACATAAATCCTCCCAGTACACAGGCTAGTAGGCTAGATGGGAGTATCTGTTTGCCTTTGTAGAAGGTAGTAAGAATGTCATCTGCCAGTGTTCATATATCTTGGTGGTCAGATATATACATATAAATATGTGATATTGGGTTTTTTCTTATAGTTAGAATATACATATATATTAGGATTTTTTAAATTAGTTGATATTTGCTACATGATCAAGTTTCCCAAATGTTCACATGTACTTAAAAGGAATATGTAGTCTTTAATTGCTAGAGGCAGCATTTTCTATAAATGCTTTAGATCAGTGGTTCTCAACCTTCCTAATGCTGCAGCGCTTCAATACAGTTCCTGTGGGTCGTGACTCACAGATTGAGAACCGCTGCTTTAGATCAAGGGATAGCAAATATCCTATAAAGGGCCAGAAAGTAAAGATTTTCAGCTTTACGGTCCATATAATCTCTGTCACAGCTACCCAACACTGCTGTTAGTAGTCCAAAAGTAGTAATAGTCAGCAAGTAAATACATGAATGTGGCTGTATTCCAATAAAACTTTATTAACAAAACAGGGTAATTGGCCAATGGGCTGTAATTTACCCATCCTTGCTTTAGAGTAAGTTTGTTGATTGTGCTGTTAAAATATTCTGTATACTTTTTTGTGTTTACTCTGTCTGTACAGACTTATGTTTAAATCCCCCTTTATGATATTAGATCTGTCCATTTTTCCTTGTCATTCTGCCAATTTTTGCTGAATTGTTACAGTTTCATAAACCCTTCCTATCACTACACAGTGACCTTTTTTGTCTCCAGAATGACCATAGGTCCCAGCTGGCCTAAGATAGTCCTAGTTAATACATGTTGTTCTAACAGGCCTTATTAATAGCATCTCATACTAACACATTTTGTCCTCATAAATCTTATTAATAACACCTCTTTTAACTCTGAAAAGAATTTCCATTCAAACAATAGAGTACACAGTTACTTTTTTTAAAAAATCCTTAACATTCTTTGTTAATAGGATGTTCTCTGGTGGTAATATGATTCTGCCAGTTTTCTTTGGTAGTATGTATCTAGCCCCATTTAAATTCAAATATTTTAAATAATTATTTTATATTTACTTGCCCCCTGAAATTTCTACTCTCTTTTAGATAATAGTCCTGTGGTCACTTTAAGTCACAACATAAAATATCAATTTAAAAATGTCTAGCCCTAGATATAAATCCATTAAAATGTTAATTCCATAAAGAAAGATACTTTCATATATTTTATTCACTGCTAAATCTCCAGTGTCCATCAATGCTTACCACAGAGTAGGTACTCAAATATTTATTACATCAATCTTCAATTTAAGGTAGCATATCTTTTGCCCCTAAATAGGCAACTTACAGGTGGTCCCTTCTCCTCACCCCCACCCCCAGCTAGGGCTGTGATATATGGGAACTTGGGGTCAGGGAAAGAAAGTAGGGTAAGTTTCTTTTTCCCCATTCCTTCAGTTTATTAAGCAGAGCTCTCCAGGCCCCTGAGAGGTTGGAACCCAGAGAGGGGGAGGGAGTAGGCAGTGAAGCCTTTACTTGGCTGCTGACTGACAAGTGATTGTGGCTTCAGAGACTCCCCAGTCAAGCTCTGGCTGCCAATCCCCTAGGGTGGAGGCTGAATTCTATCCCTCCAGCTGACCCACTTCTTAGCCCCAGAGGTCCTCATCACAAGGTCTCACCCTGTCGTCTTTGCCAGGTCTTAAATATGAAGGCTCCCATCTGACTCTCTCCGCATGATCTGCATCTCATCCATGGAAAGCAGTCATGCATCCTTTGCCCTGCTGTAGTGGGAATGGAGGTACTTCCCAAATCCCATCCTCTACCATGTGTTTCCTGCCAAAGGCACTTGAGCTTCTTGGGCCTATGTCAAACATCATAGCAAATGTCTCCCAACTGCAAGAGACAAAATCAGGCCCTCTGAGTTGTCCAGTTGAAGAACTACCACCACCCTCCCAACCCATACACACTAGAAGATGAACTGAGAGATGAGTCTCTCTCTCTCTCTCTCTCTTTTTCCTTAGGGGACTGGACTTCAGTAAGTGTCCTAAAAGCCTCCTCCAAAGATCTTCTCATTAAAATATCCCTTTTCCATACTGGATCTGCCTGTATAGGCCTCAGAGTCATGGAAACTGGGAGTCAAATATTTCCTTTGTAAATTCTTCATTTTGATCCAGCACCCTATTTTGGAAGTAACATACTATCACATGTTAGTGCCTCTGTCAAAACTTCAGTTTAATGTTGTTTTTAATTGTACATTCTAATGTTCCTTTTTATTGTTTAACCTCAAAATTTTTTAATACAAAGTCTGAAGTTAGCTCTATTCTTCTACTGAATGTCAGCACAATAAAATGTTTAAATGCCCCCTCCACACCTCTTTTCACCTTAAAGCTGTTATTGTTCAATATTTTAGGCCTACCTGGTTTTCATGCCAGGTAGAAAGAAATAAATTTGTGATTCTCTTCTTCTTCTTCTTCTTCTTCTTCTTATTATTATTATTATTATTTTGGAGACAGAGTCTTGCTCTTTTGCCCTGGGTAGAGTACAGTAGCATCCTCATAGCTCACTGCAACTTCAAACTCCTGGGCTCCAGCAATCCTCCTGCCTCAGCCTCCTAAGTAGCTGGGACTACAGGTGTATTTCCCACCCTTGGGTAATTTTTCTACTTTTAGTATAGAATTGCTTGCTTAGGCTAGTCTTGAACTCCTGAGCTCAAGTGATCCTCCTGCCTTGGCCTCCCAGAGTGCTAGGATTACAGGTGCAAGCCACCACATCTGGCCTCAAATTAGTGATTATTGATGTTTCAAAAAGTGAATGCATATTTATATTTATTCACGTATTTATCAATTTCTTTACCCAGTTTTATTCTCCTTTCCCCCCTTTTGGTTTCAACTTCTTTCTTTCTGAAGTTTATTTTGTAGTATGTCTTATTTTGTCCTTATCCTTGAATAACAGGTCAGCTAGGTATAATATTCTATGCTGATAGTTATTTTCTCTCAGCAATTAAAGTACATATAATTCCATGGGAGTGGCAGAGGTTGGGGCTTCTGTTGTTGTGATATTTGTGTCAATCTAATCATTTTACTTTTGTAGATGATTTTTTCCTATTCAGTTTATTTTGAGACCTTTCTTTGTCTTATTTTTCTGCAGTTTCACCACAATTTGTATGGTATAGTTTTAGTTTCATTTACCACATTTGGGAATCATTGTGATTCCTTTATATATGTCTTCAATTACGAAAAGTTCTCAGCCAGTTTTTACTTGTATATTGCTCCTTCTCCATTTTCTCAGATCTCTCTATTTGGAATTGTTCTTAAACATATTCTTGATTTTCTCCTTTTTTCCTCTTTTCATATTTTTCATACTTTCATATGTCTGTGTTTCATTTTCAATAATTTGGGAATTTCCTCAGTTCTACCTTCTAGTTTGCTAATATATTTTTCTTCTGTGTCTTAATGGATGCTTAACACATCCACTAATTTTTAAAATTAATAACTATATCCAAATGTAAAAGCACAGACTGAACTTCTGCTATAGATGAGTAAGTTTCTATTGGATTTACCATCCTTTAGATAACAACTCTAGATTCAAAAAAAGCAAAACAAAAAAAGTATACAAACAAGCATCTAAAAATATTGGCAAGTGAAAACCTAAAGGAAGTTGATTCAGGAGGGGACTGAGACTCAGCAAACAGGAACAGCTTAGAGTGAGCTCTACATTGTTACAGCATTTAAATTATGGAAGACCACACCAACTTGAGGGTGGCTAAAACTACAACAGTACCAATAACAGGAAGTGAAGCAGAAATCCTAGAAAAGAGAGATCCAGAAACGTGGTTCCAAATTTTGTGTAAAAATTCTACCCAAATCTCTGGACCCTGAACTATGCATGTACAGATCAGACTCTAAGAAGCCTTGCTCAGAACAAAGAATGGAGTGATATTTAAAATGCTACCCAAGAGATTGAGTTTTCAGCTTGAATTCAATCAAGTTAAATGCCTGTTAAAACAAACAAACAAAATCAATAAACTGTTGGAAGAATATAAAAGAATCCAGAGTCTCTATCACAAAACATTAACAAGGCCAAGATTCTTGACATGCTTATACCAAATTACCTGATATATGAAGAAAGGAAAATGTGATTCCCAGGGAAAGGTAATTAACAGAAATCAACTGCAAGATAACCTAGATATTGTAATTAACAGACAAACATTTTAAAGCAGTGTTATAGCTACATTCAATGATGTAAAGGAAAATAAACTCTCAATGAAGGAGAAGATAGGAAACAGCAGAGAAACATGAACTATAAAGGAAGAACCAAATGGAAATTCTAGAACTGTAAAACACAATATCTATAATAAAAATTTATTGGATAAGCATGACAGCATAATGGAGATGACAGAGGCAAGAGATAGTATATCAAATATATATCAATGGAAAGTATTTGGTCTCAAAAACAGAGAAAACATATTTAAAAAAAGAATATACCAGAGGTAGCAGGTTCAAACCCAGCACCAGCCAAAAACTGCCAAAAAACAAAGAATAGTACTGGGGACTAATGGAACAAAATCTAAAGATTTATCATACATGTGTTTAGAGTCCAGCAAAGATAAAAGAAAAAGAATGGGTATAGAAAAAAAATATTTGAAGAAATATAAACTGAAAACTTCCCAATTTTTATAAAAGATTTAAATTATAAATTCAAGAATACCAGTGAACTCCAGGTAGATAAAATAGGAATAAACTATGCCTAAATACATCATAAAAAACTGCTGAGATCCAAAAATATATAGAAACTCTTGAAAATAACCAGAAAAGGCTGGGCACCCGTGGCTCAACGGGCTAAGATGCCAGCCATGTACACCTGAGGTGGCTGGTTCGAATCCAGCCCGGCCCTGCCAAACAACAATGACAGCTGCAACCCAAAAATGGCCAGGCGTTGTGGTGGGCGCCTGTAGTCCCAGCTACTTGGGAGGCAGAGGCAGGAGACTCGCTTGAGTCCAGGAGTTGGAGGTTGCTGTGAGCTGTGATGCCACCGCACTCTATCCATGGTGACAGCTTGAGGCTCTGTCTCAAAAAAAAAAAATGACATACTACATACAGAGGATTGAATTTCAAGTAAAATGGTCATTATAAAAATTAGTGGCCAGAGGACAATTGAACAACACCCTTAAAGTGCTGAAAGAAAAGAAAAAAAAAGTAAATGCAGAGCTCTGAATCCCATGAAAACACCCTTCAAGAATGAAGTTAACCCAAAACATTATGCTAAGGAAAAGAAAAAAAGACATTACACCACATACTATAGGGGGCCTATTTAAATGAAACATCTAAAATCAGCAAATTTTTAGAGGCAGAAAATCTAGGGGTTGGTAGGGGATAGGAACAAAGATTAAATACCAATGGGCAAGATGGAAGAAGCCTTGGAGAGTTGACCTTTGCCCCTCCCCACCCGGTGCTCCCAGAGCACTCTCTCCATTTCCTATAACATCCAGTGGTTTTTATAATCATGTGTTCAACATCGGTCTTTCCTAGTAACTGTGAGCTTCATTTGCTCTTTTTGCAAACTTTTTCTTGGTATTCTGAGTTCCTAGCACAGTTTCTGAATACAAAGGTGGGGCTTAAAAAACACTTATTGAACTTCATTGAACTTCTTATGTTCTGCTGGTGAATCTTTTAACAAATTAATCACTCCTTATTTTCAGATATAGTGTCCTGTAACTGTTCCAATAATTTTTCTCTTCTATTTGTTCCATCGTCTGTCTGAAGATCACCAGCTGTAGAACATTGCATCTCCTTTGTCCCTTCTCCAAAACTATGAATCTTATACACCATTTTTGTCCCTTGCCCTTTGCCTCCGCAACCTATGTAATTTTTCCAAGCTCTCTCACCATGTCACTTTTTGTAGTACGTGATGATGATATATGGTGATATGACCAAAAAAGGAGTGTTAGTTTTACTCCTATTTTCAAAGGGTTCTGGGTTCTGTAGTATAGTATATTACTGGCACCATCGATTTCTTGCCTTAATTCGTCCAGTTCTCTTTTCATCTCACTGTTGAGCATTTCACCTTTACTCTCTTATTTCATGGAGTCTATTTTCTCATGACTTACTTGACACTACAAAAGTAGTTGGTGAAGAAAATCATTTTCTCTATACTGAAGAAAATGCTGTTCCAAAATCGGCCCTTTGTCTTTTTTTTTTTTGCCATGTTCCTTTCTTTCATTTGAGGGGAGGCACAAGAGGGAAAGAAGAGTTGTTGCCTGAATCTCTGTCTTAGTCTGTCTGTCAGGCTGTTTATAAATACTTTATAATCAACAGAAATTTAGTTTTTATAGTTCTGGAGCCTGGGAAGCCCAAGAGCAAGGCACCTGCAGATCAGATGTCTAGAAAGGGCCTGCTCCTCATAGGTGATGCCTTCTATGTGTCCTCACTCATCTCTGAGGGATCTACCCTCATGACCTAGTCATTCCCTAGAGGCAACACTTCTTAAAACTTTGCATGGGAGACAGGATTCAACATACAAATTTGGGGGAGACATAAACACAGAATTCTCATATTTTTTTTCCTGCCTCATTTTTTGCTCATATCAATTCTGTGGGCTTGTTATTTCCCCACATGTATGAGTAGATTCTCTTAGGCCGCACTTTCCCTATTTCCTGGGCACTGTTTGAATCCTTCCTGAAGAATAGGACCTAGAGGGGTTGGTCTCCATGATTCGTCCAATCCTTTGACTACCTGAGCAAGACGACAAAGACAATGACACTGGGCCTGGGGTAGCCTCTAATCCCACCCTTGTCTCTAGGAACTCATTTGCTTTAGTTTTTTTCATTGCTGTGGGACATTCCTAGGACATTCCTTTGGGTCAGGAGTACATCAGCCAATGTGGAGTGCTGGCCTCAGAGTGCAAGGGCTGTTTCATTGTGAAGCTCCCCTTCATTTATCCATGTGTGCCTAACAACCCACTCCAAAATGCAGTGCCTGAAAACAACACCTCCCAATTCTGTTATGCTCATTTTGGGGACAGCTTGTCTTTGCTCCATGTGGTGGGGCTGGAGGAGCTCAGCTGGAGCTAGGGGACCCAAGACCTATGACCCTTCTTCACAGGCTGCTGGCTGGGCACTGAGGCTTTCCCTTATGTGGCTTCTCTTTCTTCACATGGTCTCTCATCCCCCAGGGCCTCTCTCCCAACATTGCCTATCTATCCAATAGGATAATGCAGATTTCTTTATAGTTGGGTCTCAAAGAACAAAAATGGAAGCTTCTGGGTCTCAAAAGGTCTATGCCTGAATGTGGCACAAGGCCACATCCACCACACTCCACAGACAAAGCAAGTCACAAGCCAGCCTGGTTTAAAGAGGACCTGCTTCTGGATGGGAGAAATTGTTGGCAGCCATCCAGAAAGAGGGTCACTGGCCATCTTTGTTTTTTTGCTCATAGTCCTTGCTAATTCCTTAGAGACGATTTCCCATCCTTTTCATGGGGATAAAGAAAGAAAAATGATATGGTTAGAAGCTCTTCTGGCCTACACCCCAGCATGCTGATATTTGCCCTTGTGGGAGAAGCTCCAAGAAGGCTGTTCTGCATTTTCCCCCAGTCTAGCTATACTACTAGAGTCCCTAGATTAGGGGATATCGGTGTGATTTCTCAAAATTCCCTACACTTACTTTGTGTCACACCAAACTGCTTTGACTGGGAAAGGAGCTTCTGTCAACTCCAAACATCTTCCCCCTATGCAGTCTGTATCATTCTAAATCTGAAAAATGGCTATTGACATTTGTAGAACGCTGCTGGGAACCATCCCTAGTCTAAGCATTCATGTTCTATTCTTTGCTATTTTTACTTCCTTTTGATAATTTCATCCAGTTCCATTTTCCCTGCTGCTGTGGACCAAATTGTGTCTCCCTCAAATTCATATGTGAAACCCTAACTTCCAACATGACTATATGTAGGTAAAAGGTCTTTAGAAAGTAACTGAGGTTCAGTAAGGTCATAAAGTGGGGATCTCAACCAAAATGACTATGGCCATATGACAAGAGGGAAAGAGAGAGAAAGATCTTGATCTCTGTCTGCCAGGTGAGGACATAGCAAGAAGGCAGCCATCTGTAAGCCAGGAAGAGGGCCCTCACCAGAAGACCCAACCATGCCAGCACCTTGATCTCAGAATCCCAGCCTCCAGGACAGAAACAGACTTCTGCTATGTAATCCGCCCGGTCTGTGCTATTTTGTTATAGCAAGCTCAAGCAAACCAACATACCCAAGACTTCACAATCTAATTTCCTCTTATGAACTCTAAGTTGCAGGTATAAAAGTTTCCAGCTCACAGATAAAGAACATGAGACCCAGCCTTGGTTAATGTGACCAAGATCACATGGTGAATGACAGATTAGAATCCAGGTCGCCTGGCTCCAGAGCCCATGCCCCTCTGTACTACATGCCAAGAGTCCTCTTGTACGTCTCCTCCTAACTTCCAGCTTGGGAAAGGAGCTGGGGTCCCTGACTTCTATCTGGCTGCTGGCTGGTTGCTCCTGGCTCTACCCTGGACCTCATTCCACACTCTCTTTAGGCATAGGCAATCCCAGAGTGGTGACCTCTAGGGGAGGGGAGGGCAGAGAGGAATTCCGCCTGGGTGGCACATTCCTTCCAGCCTTTGGCAAGGGCAACAAAGAAACCCAGTTAGCAGGAGTGTGTAGGTGGGTGGGGAGACAGCAGCTTTTGTCCTTCCTTCTGTGTCACTGGGAGTCCACGCAGCCTTCTTTCTAGGCCTGGATGGGTCCAGGAGGGTGCTAGGACATCAGCAGACTCATGCCAGTGACACAAAAGCAGTTCAACCAAATATTTTAAAAATCCATTTATTTCTGTCTTGGCACACAAAAGCCTGGTTACTTGCTATTTCAAAGTAGGCAGCAGAAGCAAAGAGGCTGGTTTGTGGACACTGATAACAAATTGAAGCTGCAGTAGCAAGTAGGGCTTTTCAGTGTTCAGAGCACATTTATACCAATACAGCTTTATCTTCATGTCAGAAGTCCCCATTTCATAGATTAAAAAAAAAATGAAAATACAGAGAATGTATGAAACTAGCCCAGGGAAACTCTAAGAATCCACCCAGGGCTGCTGCTTCTGAATGTCAGACTCTGTTCATCTCAAAAGGCTCTATAACCTTGAAGATGGACATCAGCTTTTCCCAGCTGCTTCAAATACAAATTTCCATCATTTACTTTTCACTAATTCTTCTCCTGCTTCATCAAAAGCATTTTATAACTTAATAACAACTTGGTCTAGAAGGAAAGGTAATATCTCTTTTGCAGCTGAGGACAGGATCACACAGCTGGTGTCCTAAGTGTCCCAGACCCCAGTCCTGGTGTTTTTCCTTATGATACAAACACCCACCTGCCCAATGATAATCTCAACAACCCGATCCCCATTAAAAATCCCTCCAATACCTAAGCTATGTGAATAACTAGAAAAGATATTTTTATGTCTGGTCTATATTGTTTGTGACAAGCTAGTCCTTCCCAGGAACATGAAGTCACATAAATAAGAATCAAAGTTAACTCTTCTTCATTTCTTGATGATCACCAGATACCAGGCATGTTCTAATTGCTTTTTTACATGTATTGATTTATTTAATGCTCACTACTTTTGATGTGACTTCCAGAGACTCTTGGTCCCATGAATAGCTCCACCTCCCTGCAGCCCCAAGAAAGTGATCGGCCATGATGTGAAGATGTACCCCAAAGTTGGGCAGTAGATGAGCTGTGCAATTGGTGCAATGGCCACCTTGCTGGGCTGTGCCACTACTACCCCCTTGCTCTGGCCTGGGCTGGTTTGAGCCCTTCCCTTTCTGTTTCAGAATCTGTGAGCCATTTGCCTGATTATCACTCATTAATCAAAATTTCGAGAAAGGCTTATTTCTTTTTTGTATGGCTGCTTCCCTAGTTCACTGTCATAGAAGTGAGGGGCCAAAAACTGTCTGCTACTGGGACAGGACAAGTAAGGCACTCCAGGAAATAGAGGATTCCAAACAGAGTGTTTTTCCTTGGATCAGTGGTAGGTAGTAGCATTTATTCTGGGCTTTAAATTTGCTTACACAGGTATGAGGGGTCCTGGGCTTTTAAGGAAAGTGTTATTATAATATGATTCATCTCATAAGACAGTTAGGCTGAGCACTAGAGAAGGTAAAGGGAAAAGAGCACCAGGCACTGTGCCAGGGAGTTATCTATGCATATATACAAACCCATTCTCTGCTGAAGAGAAAGCTGTCAAGGTCACGCTATTATCCACTTTACAGGGGTTGAGAAATTGTTCATCTCTCAAAACCCAATTTGGAGGTGTAAAGTGATACAACCTTTTGGCTTGGTAATAAATATTGGGAGGCTTATATTCTCTCTGACCCAGTAATATACACACCTAAGAATTTATTCAAATGAAATAATCAGAGCTGGACCTGAAGAATACATAGAGGACTAGTCATTGCAACATTAATAATTGATGTCATAGTGAATTATTATTAGTAGTAGCAAAAAATAAGGAGCATCTTAAATAACTACTGGGAAAATAGTAGATAAATTACAGTAGATTTAATACTAGTGTATCATGCAGCCTGGAAAATTGTAACTGACATGGGAAAACATTTATGACATGTTAAGAGAAAAATAAGAGAATCCCCAACTAGATATATAGTAAAATTCATTTATCAATATATGTATAAATACGCAAAGAAAAAAGAGTGGAAGGAAATACACCAAAACACTAACAGTAGCGGTTGTAAGGTGGTAGAATAATAGGCAAATTTTTTTCTACTTTATATATTCATATATTTTTCAAATATTCTATAATGAATTTGCATTACTTTAATAAAATTGGGGAGAAATGCTACTGACTTCAGAAGCTGCTCTGGCAATAGCAGACTGCACTAAAAGTGACTGAGCCCCACTGTGCACCTGGCACTAAGCTGGCCACCTCAAGTTCATCTGTTCTTCAGTGGAGACATATTACCTCTGCTTTGCAGATAAAGAAAGTAAAGCTCAAAGAGGGATGGCTTCTCCCCACAGGTAACCTGGAACCCACATTCATCTGTTCAACTCTGAAGTCCCAGCTCTTTTCTCTACCTGAAATTCTTTGCTACCTCCACTTTGGCTGGCACTGGACTCAACCGGGAAGATTGAAAAAACCAAATATGGATGTCAAACTTCACCCTCAGAGATTCTACTGCAAAAAATCTGAAGTGCAGCATGCTGGGATATTTTTGTACCCTGGGTGATTCTAACATATAGCCAAGGTCGAGAATCATGGCTAAACACAGGGTAATCACTGGGACTACACATTCATGTACTGTGTGCCCCACTCACATGGTGTTAGGTACTTATCTGCACATTACAAAAATTTGCTAAAGCTTCACCACAGACGACAAAATGGAGGCTGATAAAGGACATGTGCCTTGCTATAGATCTTAGAGCTGTAAGTACCAACTCAGGCTCTTTGAATGACATTTGTCTAGCACCCTGCACCCTGGTCAATCTCCTGAGTCCCCTTCTCGAATAACCCCCACTGTGCCAGGGTCTGCATGTCATGCAACCCTTTAAAATATAGTACATGGGTATGTTTTATTTGGTATACATGATATTTCATAAAAGTCTGAAATCTGGATTTCTGGCCAACTCTAAGCAAACCCCTTACCCTTCCAAGGCAGAGCTCACCTGGTGCTGGCTCAGAGGTGCCCTTCCTTAGTGGTCCAAGCTCTCAAGGAGCCACCACTTCTCCAGCCCATTCCTGTGACCTGCCTGGCCATGGTGCATGCACATGTGTGACATGACACTATAACACAAAGAAAGAGGAAACTTATCAGGAGATTAGTGAATGGGAACAGCACCCACTTAGATAAATCATGCTTCCTGGAAAACCTGGTTTTCACTTTTATCTAAAGATGATGGAATCAGCCCTGACACACACGTTTGACTGAACGAAAATCCAGATGATTTTCTGTGCCCAAATGATTTTCATTCTATCAAAATCCAGTTGACAACAATGGAAGGAAAATACCACATTGACATAAAGTTTTATCATTTTCCAATTACATCTATGTAGATCAACTTAGCAAGTTAGAAAATCACCTCAACTTTCCTTCTTCATTCTAAGTCTCTTACTTGTCCCAAGTGCTGAAAATAGCCTAGATATGAATCCAGATCAGTGGCCCTTAGACAGCCAAAACAGAAATCTCTGCGCACAGGAAGCCATCATTCCTATTGTTTTTCATTTTCCCATTGTTCCTCAGAAAGGCAGAATTACAGAGGGAAATAGGGATTCAACATAAAATAAATAAAACCATAAATATAATAATAACACATATAATAAAACAGCAAATCCAAGTAATAGAAACAAGCATGCACAAATTGATAGAAGCTATGAAATAGATGCATATACATTTAACAAAGGTCAGAAAGAAATCTGAAGGGTCTACGTGATTTTAGACTTGTTAATTAGCCTTTTCTAAAGCAAGTGTTGCCTTTATGTTCCTAACTTAAAAAAAGACTCGAAAATTCTTAAATTTCTTTTATAATTTCCTCATCCATAAAGTGGAAAAACAACAGTAATTGCATGTAGTTTTCAGAACAATGCCTGGCACAGATTAAGGATTCAATATGTATTTATTTTATTGTTAATTGGATATAAAAGGTGATCTTTCCCTTAACTTCTTCCTTCTCCCAAAAGAAGTTAATCAAAAGGCATTATCTGAGTCTATGAGCTCTGTTCTTTTAATAAAGTTTAATATATTCAGGTGTGACACAATTTACAACAAGCATTCATTGACCCCATGAATTCGAATGTTAAAGGGACCACTGGGCCCAACACAGATTACCTGTACTATAGGCCGGCTGGAAAAACTTCTTGGAAATACTTGTCTACTGTCTCTCCATCTACTTGTCTCTCTCTTCACAAAGCCTGTAAACTCCAGGGTGGGAAATGTGCTTGATTCATGTCTGCACTTTCCATGCCCAGTCCATGATTAGAAATCAGTAAACATTAACAATTATGTCACCGATATATGAATATTCAGACAAGGCAAAAATAAATCAAGAAGAAGATGTTCTTATCTCCTTCAGTGGGATAATCCTGACAGCAGTGAATCTTTGGTGTTCCAGTGACGGGATGTGGTGGACACAGTGTGGCTGCCCAGATCCCTGCCATCACGGAGTTGCTCTTCCTCCCAGCTGCTAGGAATGTGGCCAGCTGACAGTTCACATTTGTGTCCCTCCCCAGGAATTCTGAAGAGAGCTGATTTACTTAAGGCCACACACCGTTCCCAGAGATGGGACTGACCACTTGCATGGGGACAAAGACTTGGCCTCTTTGCCTCCATGTGGCTCTAAAGAGCCAGTTGAGCTCCAGATCACTGTAGAATTGACACAGGCCCCTATTGCCATTGCATCACCACCCCCTTTCCCCTCTTGGAAGCCCAATTCTGCTTCCCTCACACCCCAGTTAACTTCCCACATATCAACTGACTTCCATCTCTGAGTTTGTTTTGGAGGAACCCAACCTGTGACAATGGGTACCAGGAATGGGAGCAGGGAAGTAGGAGCAGATTGGCTCTTGCTGGAAGCTTCTTATCCCCATACCTTCATGACACACTCCCTCACTTGTTTCACGGCTCATCTCAAATGCCATCATCTCAGGGATGACTTGTCTGACAGTCCTGTCCAGTGATTCCCAGCCCAAATCATTGCTGGTGCGTCACTTGGTTTGGTCTGTTCCAGATCTGCAGCTGTCTTGCTCTCTCTTTCTTAATCTCTGTCATTCTCCCTGCTCTTGCACCCAGATGTGAGCTGCGGAGAACACATGCCTCGCTCTGCTGCTGACCACTTCATCTCCAGCTTCTAAACAGCACCCAGCACCATGCTCCTCAGAAGCATCTGTTGAATGAATGAATGAGAAGATGCACACACATCCATAGTGGGAAGCACTGGGCAGAGAGCAAGAAGCCTCACTTCTAGCTATTTCTGTCATTAGCCACCTGGGTGACTCAGGCAAGCCCCTCGACTGAGCCTCAGTTTTCTCACCCACAGAATGAGTTGGCTGAATGTGATGATCACTAGAAATGTTAACAGCTTTAGGATGCTATACTTTTACATTGTTATTTAGCTTAGAATTGCTCTGTCTGTAAACTATATGGGAATCATAGAAACTTTTTTTAGCTGAAAAGGAGCTTCGCAGAACATTTCACAATATGCAGTGAGTACTGGCTTTCAGATGCCAATTTCATCATGATACCAGTGCTAGAAAAGCTTGTGTGTGAGATCTTGCACTTAAGGGTATGTTCAGTGTGGGGTTCATCAAAGCTTTAGAGCACTGTGAAGTAACCATTCTCTTCTTTGCACAAATGCTATGGAAAGTGGTAAGTCTCCTTCTCAAGTCCTACAAGGTAATGGCAAAGCAAACATGAGTCAAGGCTGCCTGAGTGCTGGGCACAAGTCTACACTCATAGGAAGCACTGGGAGCTTCGCCTGCCTGCAGCAGCCACTCTTACCATCTATCTCATTCAGTGCAAACAACAGTCAACTTGAAGAGGGTACACTTACTAGTCATCTTGGAGTTAAAGACATTGAAGCCTGGAGAGATCACCTAACCCACTCAATGTCACATAGCTGGTAAATGATGGAGCCAGGATTTGAACCTGGATGGTTGGAGTCTAGAGCTTTGCCATTAACCACTACACTAAGCTGCCAACAATCGAGTTAGTTATTAAAGATGGGAATTCTGGTTTAAGGAAAAAAAATCACCACACTGCATGCAACTAGAGGTAGTGTGTCTGTCCAAAGCCAAGCTCCTCCAATTTGAAGGTGGACATGCATCACCCAAGCATTCAGATTTTGGGCTGGGTGTAATCCTAGCTGGCTGAGTAATCCTAGCATTCTGGGAAGCCAAGGCAGAAGGATTGTTTGAGGTCAAGAATTTGAGACCAGCCTGAGCAAGAACGAGACTTAATCTTTACCAAAAATAGAAAAATTCAGCTGGGTATGATGGTGCAGCTACTTCCAGCTACTCTGGAAGCTGAGGTAGGAGAATCATGTAAGCCCAAGAGTTTAAGGTTGCAGTGAGTGCTCTGATGATGCTACTGCACTCCACCTGGGGCAACAGAGCAAGACCCTGTCTCAAAAAAAATTCAAATTCTGTATCAGAAGATTTGAGATTAGGACTGAGATCTGCATTTCTCATGGTTTTCAAGTGATGTTGATGCTGCTGGTCTGTGGATCAGGCTTTGAGTAGCAAAGGTGCAAACCAAGGAGCTCCTGCTAAAAGTCAGAGAATAACGTCTGGCCTAGCTCTGGCAAATGACGGCAACCCAGGATGGCCATGGTGATACCACAGGGTGTGTGGGGTGTGTGTGGAAGCACATTATAAACCAGAAAACTCAAAATCGAGGGGGCAGGAAGTTACTTGCCCACTGTTCTATTTCCTTCTAGAATTTGAGTCTCTGAGGGGTCTCCAGCACAGTGCCTGGCAGACAGTAAATAATTAGAAAGTATTCAACATGAATGTCAACACTTTAAATGTTATGTAATTTAATCCTCACAGCAATCTCTGACTCCCATTTTACAGATAAGGGAACTGAGACATTACCTAATATGCCCCAAAACATCCAAGCAGTAAATTCTGGAGCTTGGATTTTAAATGAGATCTGTCTGGTTCCAAAAACAATGCTGTCTTTACCCTTCACTCCCATTATTCCTTCAGCTCGGAGGCCTGGCTGAGCTCTACAAACGGATTTGGACTTCGCTTCTACACCTGTCATATGGACACTGGGATCCTAATCCTTTCTTAGAACAAATGACAACCTTGAACTATGAGCTCTAGTCTGGGGGTAGATCTTACAAATGCAAGCAGAGGCTCTTCATTTTAGGGGCAGGAGAAGGCACAGAAACTATAACCAAGCTAAAACAAAATCTTCAAGTATTCTTCAATGAGTAACAAGGTAAAGGGTTTTCTGTTATCAGAACCCCTAAAACCAACATCCAGAATATATAGGTTTCAGCCAGGCCCAGTGGCTCATGCCTGTAATCCTAGCACTCTGGGAGGCTGAGGCAGGTGGATCCCTTGAGCTCAAGAGGTCAAGACCAGCCTGAGCAAGAGCAAGACCTAGTCTCCAAAAATAGCTGGGCACTGTGGCAGGTGCCTATAGTCCCAACTATTCGGGAGGCAAGAGAATCACTTGAGCCCAAGAGTTTGAGGTTGCTGCAAGCTATGATGCCACAGCACTCTACTGAGGGTGACAAAGTGAGACTCAGTCTAAAAAAACAAAACAAAACAACAAAAACCCCAGAATGTACAGGTTCATCAAATTAAAAGGAACAAATGCTTAGAATGGTGGTTCTCACAGTAGGGTCCATTGAGGGCTCCCGATGGTGCCCTGCTGATCACTCATAAATATTTTGTTCTTAACATTGACGTATAGCTCCAGCATTGGCAGGAAACTTAGAGGTCACAGACTCTAGCGTCCCACACTATGCAAAGCCACATAAAAAGACTGTTTTGAGGCCTTTAGTCCACTGACCAACGAGCTATATTTGAGGCCTAATGCCTTAGAGAAGGAAAACACTCAAGTGAGACCGATGGCTTCATCCCTATCCCAGAGGCAAGGAAGCAATGCTCAAAAGGCTAAGGAAATTAGTCCAAAGCTCAAAGGTATGAATGGTAGAGGTAAGACCTGAATCCAGGGCCAACTGACTCCAAAGCCCTCTCCTCTGCCTCCCAGGTTTGTAATTACTATTAACAAAAAGAGCACCAGGACCCAGGGGACTCAGGGAAGAGCTGAGTGTGACTCCAGAGCCTCCCCTGAGCTCTGCTGGCTTCAGGCAGCAGAGTGGACCCAAGACCTCGCCTGAGGCCATAGTGCTAAGGTGTGCTCACAGTGGTTTCTTCTTTCCATGCCTCTGCTGGTGACCCCCAGCTCATCTAGACAAAGACTAAACACAAGCTAGCCACAGCAGGAAATCCAAGATCTGAAGACCATGCAAAGGAAAACCTTTCAGTGAAGGTGATGCTGCACCCTGTATCCCTGTGGGAGCCTCCAGCTTGTGAAAGGACTAGACCATGCCAACATCTGGTGCAACCCCAGCAAGTACTCTGCCCCTAGGAGTGCTTTCCTGCCTATAAGAGTTATGGTCAGGATGCCCCAGCACATATTTGGAATAAGGCAGGTCAAGAGATTAGAAAGGGCCTCAGGAGACCAGGTAGCCCTGTGAATCTGTGGGCTGTGGCTGGGCTGACCATAATATGGTCTCATTTAATCCTTCACACAAATGAGTCAGAGAAGCAGGACGCCTTTGGGGACAGAAAGGGTGGTGGCTGTCTGGGCACATTATCAACTCCTGTTCTCTGCAGAGACTGGGCTTACCCCCACCATCCCACTCTGAGTGGACAACTCTCTCCAGGGAGAGATAGAGGAAAAGCCTTCTGTCCCCTAGAAGACCCTGACACTGCTGCCATGCTGTGGGTTCTGTCTGGCTACTCCCTTACCCTATAAAAGACAGGGACCAAAATTCAGTTATTATCAGCCTCTAGGTCATTCTCTGGTATATCAAGTATTCAATGAATGTTAGCAGTGACTGATAATAATAGCACAGAGGGTCTTGACTCAGGCAGAACATTAAGGCCAAAACAGCTCCCCAGTTCTTATTGAACCAGACAGCAATGTGGAGGCTTCCTCACAAAGGATTGGTTAGCATTCTAGTAGGGAGGTTCACTGAGTGATTCAGTATTACTGAGCATCTACTATACGCCAGGCACAATTTGGGGATTCAGCAATGGACAAAACAGACACAAATCCCTGCTGCCATGGAGTTTACACCCTAGTGGAAGAGACAGACAAGAACATAAATGCACTGAAAAAAAAAAATAGAGAAAGATAAGGGACTAAAGAGCATTAGGGAATGCTTTTTGAGATGGGATGGCATGGAAAGGCCTTTCAAGCAGAAGGAATAGCAAGCGTGAAGGCCCTGAGGTGAGGATGTGCTTGAGGGCAGGGGCATAGTGACCAGGGATAAAGAGTTGGGAAGGGACACTGAAGCAGCAGACAGTCTGGGGTAACACTGGTTAAGGTAAGGACTCTGGACTTTATCTTTAACTCCATGCAAAGCCATTGGAGGGTCTGAGCACAGCAGTGATGCTATCTGATTTACGTTATTTGGAGACCAAAATAAGTGATCCCTCACAAGTGAGCTCCAAGGAAATCTATTTATTTTATTATATAATTATTGTTTTTTCTTTGAGGCAAAGTCTCATTCAGTTGCCCTAGGGTTGAGTGCAATGGTTTCATAGCTCATAGCAACCTCCAACTCTTGGGTCTCAAGTGATCCTCTTGTCTCAACCTCCCAAGTAGCTAGGACTACAAGTGCCCACCACAACACCCAGCTAGTTTTTCTATGTTTAGTAGAAACAGGGGTCTCGTTTTACTCAGGCTGGTCTCGAACTCCTGAACTCAGGCAATTCACCCACCTCAGCCTCCCAGAGTGCTAGGATTACAGGCATGAGCCACCACGCCAGCCCATCCTAAGTACATAGAAAGCAGCTTGTTTGAAAATATCATTGTCTTACTCTGCTCGAATTGCCATAGCAAAATTCCACAGACAAGGGACTTAAACAACACAAAGTTATGTTCTCACTGGAGGTTAGAAATCTAAGACAAAGGTTCTGGCCACTTGGGTCTCTGGTGAGGGCTCCCCTCTGGCTTGCAGATGGCTATCTTCTGGCCGTGTCCTCGTGTGACCTGTCTTCTGTGTGCTCATGCAAGGGAGAAGGCAAACTCTCCAGATGTCTCTTCTGATAAGAACACCAATCCTACTGGGGACCCTCAGGACCTGAGTTAACTTTAATTATCTCCTAAAGGCTCTGCTTCCAAACACACTCACATGAGGCATTAGAGCTTCAACATTTAAATTTTGAGGAACACAATTAAGTCTATAGCAATTATATCTCTATGAAATCAGATGAAAAATGTTCCTTTCTACCCCTCCAAGTTTAACTTTAGAAGGGGGTTAGGGCTTTAAATATGAATTTTGGGGAACCCAATTCAGTCCATAGCAACTACACTCCTATGAAATTAGATGAAGAAAAAATTCCTTTGTATTGCTTCAGAGGGAAGGATAGAGAAAATCAATGGTAAAGTCAGAGTGGGTCAAAGCGGAGGGAAAAGGAAGCAGATCACAGTGATAGCCCTCAAGGTAGTGCTTCTCCCTCCGAGTGACTCCTTTCAGCATTACTGGTGTGGCCCCAAGGAAAGTGCATTTTAACAAGCAACTTTGAGCACTTAAGCTGCCACTGACTCTTATGCCCCTTGATCCTCTGGCCATGACCAGGCCAAAAATATGTGCACAAGCAAAGATTAGTGACTTTTAGGAGTAATGTCAAGGACTCCTGCCACTCCAGTCTGCGCCTGGCCTAACTCTGCCCTGCAGACAAGCTCTGTGGGGGACCAGCCCATCCGTGCAGACTCCCTGCTGGGGAGCCCAGCATGTGAGGCCCAGAGAGCAGAAGTAGGCATGCCCTGCTGCAGGAGAGGAGGGCACAGCTGGGTCAGGACCACAAAGATATGGCCAGCATGGGGAGGTGTGGAAAGCTGCAGGGGGTGGTGAGCAACACACTGCAGTTTTCCTTCAGCGTCATGAAACAACTGCCAGGATGGTTTCCAGAAACTCATCTCCTTGAACTCTTTACAGTTAACCCATCAACAAAACAATCTGAGCCTGTTCTCTGTTCCCTGAAGCAAAAAGAGCTTAAGAATCACATCAGTGAAATTGGTAATGTGGATTCCCATACCACCCTAAACGTATTGGGTCTCAGCTTAATCCTCATTTATTTATAGTGTTGTCCCTTAAAGGAAATTCACAAGAGTCAAAAAGAATGTGTCCAGTCCCGCAGAGTTAATTGTGGTAGGATGTGACTGGCCAAGGCCTCCTGGCTTTCTTTCTGCCAACCCACCAGTGAATCCCCGATGGCTTTACTTCCGAGGTATTCTATGACCCAATCTAACTCCCTCCAGCCCACTGCCAAAACTCTCATCAACGCCACCAAACCACCTTCTTGCATGGACAACCACAGTAGCATAGCATGGCGTTCTTCCCTCCTGCCCACACAGCAGATCATGTCCCTATTTAGAACATTCCTGGGGCTTCCCAATACCAACTCTCCACCAAAGGCCCACCTTTGCCTATCTCTCCAGACTGATCTCCCTTCATCCCCCCAACATCTTCCCTACTGGCCTTCATTTTGTTCCTCAAACTAAAGGGACTTTCCACCAGCTCTTCCTACTGTGAAATGTTCTTCCCTACATGTCCAAACCACCTTCTTGGATTCTTGCCTCCATCTCAAGTGTTACTTCCCCAGGGAACCCTTCCCTCACCACTCCTGCAAAAGCAGCCTTTCAAGATCCTCAGTCATTCTTTGCTCTTTCATCTTCCTCAAAGCACCCACTAGCATTTGACCTTACCCTATTCATGTACTTGTTTCTTGTTTCCTTCTATCTCCCATTCCAAAATACATATAGACCCACAGGCAGACACATTGGCCTTTTTTTACCCCTGCATCCCTACCTCTGAAACAGTGCCTGGTTCCTAGTTAGCGCTCAGTGAGTGTCACCTGCCTGTCACTATTATCCTGCATTCTACCACCTCTGGGGATTCTGGCCATCTCTGCTTCTCCCTTAGCCTGCTACCTTAGGAATGCTCTCTGGCAGCTGGCCCTCTTAGCCCTGCAGGGGTCCAGGCTGAGCCTAAATGTATCCAGTTTGGACATCTGAATAAATCTTTGCTTCGGAAGACAACGTTCAAAGCTTTACTTTCAGTGCGTGAAAGAAATCGGAATTCTGCCCCTTTGATGCAGATGGCCCTGCGAACTTGCATTCTTTTTGTTTTTCAGGACTTACATGTATTTTTAATTAAACTTGTTGAGATAACTGTAGATTCACAGAGTTGTAAGAAATAATACAGATAGATCCATGTATTCTTCTTCGACTTTCCCCCAGTGATAATAATAATCTTACAAAATTATATCATATCACAATGTCATCGACAAGGACAAGATACAGAGCACTGCCATCATTTCACAGACCCATCCATTCATCGCCACTAACCCTGGCAACCATGAAAGCTGCCCTCCCTTCCCATCATTTTGTCATTTCTCTACTTGCTTTCAGACCCCACAAGCATTGCTGTCGGGATGCCTGGTGGCCTCATCTCCACTGTGGTCGGCCTCAGCTCTGGCTTCCCCGTTCCTCATGAGTCGCACTATCTTATCTTTGTCTGATGACACAGCACCCTGATTTTTTGGACACTCTTTCTAATTTACCCATGATATTTCACATTTATTACCACCCTCCTAGGGAAACAGCATCTTCCTATGCAAAGAGCATGGACTTTGAATCCTGCTCTCCACTTCTCTGAACCTCAGTTTCCTCATCTGTAAAATGGGGTCGGTAATACCAACCTTGCTGAGCCATGAAGATGAAAGACACAGTGAAAGGAAGGACTTTGCCCAGTACCCAGCATACAGCAGGCGCTTGCCATGATGGGGCTAATCGTTCACAATTTAGGACTATCTACAAATCTCAGCCAGTCCACAAAATGAAAATAGCAACAAAACAAAACACTATTTCCTGATGGCATTAAAGTCAGGAATAGCATCTGATCCTACAACAGAAATTCCCACAGTTTGGTCATAGCAGCTAACAACAAAAAAGGTGTCAAGATTTTTTGGGGGGGAGGGGTAAAGGAGAGATGGAGGAATGGATCCTTAGAAATCTCCTGATCAACAATCTTTATCAAACGACTTGTTATGTGACCTTGTCAAGTTTCTTTACCTCTCTGAACCTCCATTTCTTGTCTGTCACAGGGATGCCAACCTCGTTCTGTGGTTTCCCCACCCTATGCTTCAAGGCCCACAGCAGAGGGCAAGGTGGAGCCCTATGAACGTCTCTGGCCTTCTCCTCCACCCCCGACACAAAGGAGCCCCCCTCGCCCCATTATTGATTTCCAATATCAAAAGTACGAATGACCTTTCCTTTGAAGAGGAGGTTTTGGTTGTTCTGAGAAGGCGTCTGAGGGTCTTTCTGGCTCTAAGTCCTGTGGTCACACTCCTATGCTGAACACGGGTCTCTGCAGCAGAAAGGAGTCTCAGTTTAAGCACTGCCTCTCTGCCCCCAGAGACCTGTGGGCCACTCCATGACACCTCCTTCCTAAGTTGCCCATAGGAGTATTCCAGGGATGAAGAAATAAATCATGGGGCGAAGAAATGAATGGATGAAGGATGAAGAAATGAATCATTCCCAGCGGTAGGCATGGGACTGCTCTGTGTATGAATACCCATGAGTGAGGGCATTACCCCCAGCCCCAACTAAAAACCACTGCCTGGGGTCCAGAGGACTCATTTCATAAATGCAGCATAGCTCACTGTGTGACACAGAGGCTATCCCCTAATCAAGGAGGGAAACAGAGCAGTAGTCTATCTTGCTCAATGTTGTACACCCCTGATGACCACGCTGGATGCAAATGACCCTCCCAAACTTTTAAAACATTCACACCCTCCTGCTCTCATCTCATCCTCAGGCAGGCCTAGAGCCTCCTCTCTGTGAGGGTAGTCACCAGTCTCATGTGACTATTTAAATTAAGTTAAATGCAATTTAAAATCCAGTTCCTCCATTGCACTAACCACCTCTTAAGTGGTGCAGCTGCAGAAAGTTCTGCTGGACAATGCTACCTACAACTGTTTGGGAAAGCTGATCCCAGTTCTCCGTCTATGAATCAGTTTGCTGGGGTCCCTACCTCTTGGTCACGTGTTCCTGAGTGGCTTAGACTGGATTGAATGGTGTCCTCTCAACATTATTTCCACTTAAAACATGAGAATGTGATCTTATTTGGAAATAGGGTTTTACAGATGTCACTAGATAAGATGACATCATAGTGGAAGAGGATGGACCCCAAATCCAGTGTGATTTGTGTCCTATTGAGAAGACATACATGCAGACTCACACCAGAAGAAGGCCATGGACAACAGAGGCAGACACTGAAAGGATGCATCGGCAAGCCTTGGAGCACTACACGTTTCCTGGCAACCCCTTGAAGCTAGAAGAGGCCCAGAGGATTCTTCCTAGGGTCTTTGGGCAAGCCTGGGCCCACGAACGCCTTGATTTCAGACTCTGGCCTCCAGAACTGTGAGAGAATACATTCCTATTGTTTTTAGCCACCCAGTTTGTGTTAATTTGTTACAGCAGCTCTAGGAAACTCCAGATTCTCATCCAACTCGCTCGTCCCTCAAAGACATGGGGACCTTCTGATCCTTTGGATTTAACCTCTAGACAGAGACTCCCACAGAGTCGGTCAGGTCCTGGCCTGCTCCAGTCAGCCAGTCAGGGAAGCCTGGCCCTGGCAGAAAGGACAGGAAGGAGCCAGGAGACACAGTAGAGCCTGCAAATTCCACAACTTTCTCTTCTTTCAATTCTAAAACAGTAACAGAAGGGTTCCCAGAGAGCAACATGCCGCAGGCCATCCCGTGGTGGTTAAGCAGTGGAGCCTGATAGCTGACTTTATTAACTTGCTAAATCAAAGGGCTGTTAAAGTCTCTGTCCGGTAATAAAAAGCAGGAAGGAGCTGAATCACCCACCTATTAGCAGTGGTGTTGGCTCACTTAATGTCTGTGGCCTAGTAGGGCACCTAAGGACAACAAAGCCAGCTCTGCACTTCCACCTACAAACACCACCACTTCCTCTGCCCATCCTGGTGCCCCTGGTGCACCTGCCCACACACACCTGCCTTTGGGCGAAGGCTGCATCCAAGTCTGTTTGTAATGGCTTCTTTTTGAAAACATACCCCAAATCTTCCCTCTTAAACACACTCCCATCCAACTCCTCCAGAACTCCACCATGACCCCAGACCGAAACAGACATCAGACATCCAGAAATGTAGTTTACTGAATCAATTCTTTAAGGAAGCAGCCAACACTGAGTTTTTACAATGGATTATATTATAAACAGGTGCAAAGCCCCCAGAGCAGACACTGTGCAGTGCTGTTGTGCCCAGCCCTGAACCAGCATCACACTCCAACCACACAGAGCTGGGAACCACGGTGTCACTGCCTTCACCCCACCTTCTTTGCCCCACCTTCTCACTTTTTCTCAAGAAAGTTCTTTCGCACTTTTCCTGCTGTCTTAAAATGGGGGAAAAGGGGGAAAGAGGTGGTGTGCTGCTCTTACTGAAACTGATGGAAAGACAGACCTAAAACCGCTGTCTTCCTTCACATGGTTAGAAGTAGGGACACTTTGAACAAGTTATCCACCTCTCTGAGCCTCATTTTCCTGACATGTAAATAATGGCTCCAGAGGTAGCTTTCTTCTAACACCTAATGAAGGAAGTATAAAGTGCTCATGAGTTTGGAACATTGTAAATATTGTATTAATGTTAGCTGTTAATGATTATGATGAAGGATGTGCCTAGCATAGAATAAGTACTCAATAAGTACTATTGGTATTTCGAAAGTGACATGCAGCAAAACCAGGCTCTGAGCAGCCTAAAAACTCATTTATAAAAAGTTCATTCTACGAAATGCAAGTTAACAACCATCCAAAGTACATCCCTCAGAATATTCCAAGGATACTTAGAAACCCCTGAGCCTGAATCTCACTCGTGTTAAAAGCAGAACCCACAAAGGATATACAAAGGATCTACAAAGAGCCACGTTTGGCAACTCATTCCCCACTGTCCCATACTGGCACCTCACAAAGGCTCCTTGATCTGTCCCTGTACCAGGACTGAACTCTTCCACCAGTAGCCTTCCTCTGCTATGCCCCATGACTCTGCCCTCATTTGCAGGCAGTCTCTGGCACTTCATCCAGGGCAATCAGGGAGTCTTGGTAGAAAGAGCACCATGCCCCTGTCATTAGAAATATAATTCTAGCCTCCCAAAGCTCAGACTGATGGAGAATCCTGAAGGAAAGATACCAGTATGAGTTTATGCTTCTTCCCAAGAGAAAAGAGAGCAGAATGAAGGAAGAAAAGAAGAAGCATTCTTTTTTTCTTAAAGACAGAGTCTTACTCTATCACCCAGGATAGAGTGCTGTGGTGTCAGCCCTAGCTCACAGCAACATCAAACTTCTGGCTTCAAATGGTCCTCCTGCCTTGGCCTCCCAGAGTGCTGGGATACCAGGTGTGAGCCAGCTGCTGAGGCATTCTTTCTTTTCCTCTCTAGAGATGGTGGAGATGGTGGAGATGATGACCTCCCTTTCCATTTGCTTCTGAGGGCTGCCAATCAGATAGCAACTTTAGCCCCACCCTCTTACCAGAGTGTCAGGTTGGCTCTAAGACCAGCCGCCTCTTCCTCATCTGCAGTCAGACCTGTGGCTTGGATCTGTCCACCTGGCAGTGACCTGAGGTGACCTCAAATCCAATCTCTGTTGCTGTTCAGAAGTGAGGCTTCGGTGTGGAGGAGAAGGGTTTTTGTTTCAAATTAAGGCTTTTCTTACACTCAAAAGCAATCTGCCCTGGAAATTGTTGCTATGTGGACAGGAATGCAAGCTGCAGGCTGCAGGCAGTCACTGCAGCCACATCCTCCATTCCTGCTTTCCAAGCACCTCCACTTCCTCCCAAGGCAGAGACCTGAGGAAACACTGAGAGCGGCACACAGAGTACCAATCCCCAAATTTCACAGCATATGTGCTCTTCCAGATGACTGCATGGATACACTCCATAACACATTGTTAAAGTGATAATTAGCGATAGACTTGTTATGAATATTCCAAATAAAATTTCTCTCCACAACACTTGATGGAGACAAAGGACATCACACGAAACGTAAGAAGTGACAGAGGGGTTTGTGTGTGTTTGTGTGTGTGTATCTTTTAAAGGGCATTGGGAAAATAGCATAAATCAGAAGTTTCATTTCAATAAATTAAACATCTCGGGATTCATTTTCAATGGAAGGTGCATGGGATGTCTATCCGCTGTGCCTAGGGTCAGATACACTGTCACCCTATCACCTCTAGGGAAGAGGATAGAGAAGCCCAATTCTAGGGAAGCCACTCTCCTCTTGCCCTGTTGAACAGCAGCTAAGAATGCTAAAGATGGTACTTTAAGAACAAGGCAGAGAAAAGGCTGAGTAATAGCAGGAAAGTAACTACAACCAAGGTGACTCACCCTTTAAGAGTGAAAGAGAAAATGCTTTTATTCATGTTTAACATTCCTCCCCCTGGATGACATTTCTGGAGGCCCCAGCTCTGCCCCCACAACCTTTCACACACATTCTGATTTTTAAATTCACAGTGATTTTGCTCCACATGGAACAACAGTGATGCCAGTGACTCCCTCCCTCCCTCCACTGCCTAATTCACCAGGGCGGATGAAAGACTCCAGGCACCCAACTGAGGATAGTAAAGAGAGGAGGGAACCTCTGAGGCCCCAAGGAACAAAAGGAAACCCAGGCCCATCACAGCCACCTCTGCTGCAGACTGAGCAGACTTATCTCAGCCAAGGGACACAGAGGACAGGAACCCTTTCAGGGCTGAACGGAGCAGCTCACTGAAGGCAGCTGGGAGAGGAATGCAATTAACAGTGCCGCCGTATCTCCTGTGTTAACATCGGGGATTCTGGACTTACTCAGATGGAATATTCTATTTTAAGGATGAAGCTGAGCTCTTCTAGTCCAACAGGGAAATCAGGTGGCAGTACTTATTATGCACACATAGTCCTCTGCAGGGAGAAGCCCCCTCCGCCTTCCCTGAAGTAGCACTGGATGTCGTCCAATGCCACTTCCTACTTAAACTCACAGGGTCACACAGCTTGAAAGCCACAGTGTTGGGAACAGCCTTAACACTATCTAAGTACGCCCCTTCATTTTCTAAATGAGGAAACTGAGGACTGGAGAGGTTAAGTAATGTACCTAATATAAAAGGCTTGAAAAGAAGTGACAGGATTAGTTTAAAATCCGGGACCTTCGAATCTCAACCTTAGGCTACCTACTATAACAATGCCACCCCCCTTCTTAACATTCAAACCACAGAACTACCTTGAAAGGGTAAAAATGAAACATCAGAGTAAAACTTTAAAGAAAAAACTAGTGTAGAATAATCTCAACGGTATAGCTAGAACACACCAGCCCAACCTGGGCTTCTTTGGGACCTGAGGGAGGCCAGCCATGGTGCAGAGGTCACCAGAAGCAGCCTGCGGATAGGCCATGAGGGCTGCTGACAGCCTCAAGCCCTCCATTTTTCTCCAAAAGGCCTTTGCATTGCCTCTTCCCCCAGCAGGTGCTCCTTCTCTGGACACCCACGGGCTCACTCTCTCACCTCCTTCAAGACTATGCTCATATACCCCACTCTCAGTGACACCTCCCCTGACAACACACCTTAAAATTTTGTCCCCTGATACATCCCACTTCCTGCCCCCTACTTCATTTTTTCCATGGCACTTATTATTTGCTAATAGATTATATAATTTCCTTATTTATTATGTTTATCATCTATCATCTTCCCTTTGGAAATAATACTCAAGGACAAGGAGTTTGGGCTCACTTGTGTATCCCTTAGCTCTAGAATAGTATCTGACACACAGGTGCTCAATAAATAGTAGCTGGATAAATGAATGAATGATTGTTCTTTCCTTCACTCTCTCCTTTAGTAACAACTTCATACTTACTTCCCCGCCACACACACCCACACACACACCCTTTCTGCCCTTTTCTCTCATCTTCTTCATCTCTATCCCAGGTTTACAACTAGAAACAACAAGGAAATTTTAGGCTACACTTAGAATATTCAGTAATGACATTGCCAAGCTCTTCATCAAAAACTCATATTTTACTTATATACGTGGTTTTATGCATTTGTATTTAAAATTGCCCCTTGATACATCTCACCTCCTACATATTACCTCATTTTTTCCATGGCACTTATCATTTTCTAATAGATTATATAATTTCCTTATTTATTATGTTTATCATCTATCACCTTCTCTTTGTAAATAATACTCAAGGACAAGGAGTTTGAGCTCACTTTAATAATAACTCATTGAATGAATGAGTGATTATTCGTCAACATCCAATAAGGAATCAGGAGACATACCCAATCACTAACCCAAAGAGACAACTCCACACCCTCATTCACAAAATGAAAGGCTACACAAGAAACTGACATCACTGACATCACCCATGGAACTAGAAGGCTGAGGCATGGTGACTTTTCACTCTGTATGTTTTTGTTTTACTTGAATTTTGAACTATGTGAATAGTTCATTACCTATCAAACATATTTAATTAAAAAGAAAACAACAACTGGCTCGGCGCCTGTGGCTCAAATGGCTAAGGCGCCAGCCACATTCACCTGAGCTGGCAGGTTTGAATCCAGCCCGGACCTGCCAAACAACAATGACAGCTGCAACCAAAAAATAGCCGGGCATTGTGGCGGGTGCCTGTGGTCCCAGCTACTTGGGAGGCTGAGGCAAGAGAATCGCTTAAGCCCAGGAGTTGGAGGTTGCTGTGAGCAGTGATGTCACAGCACTCTACCTAGGGCAACAGCTTGAGGCTTTGTCTCAAAAAAAAAGAAAACAACACTCACATATTCCTCAAGGCTTATCCTCAACACTATCTTACTACAAATTTTTTAGGGTGAAGGTCACTAGAATACTGCACGCCCTGGTTTAGCTAGGAATTTAGGATGACCCTCTCCTTTTCTCATGACCCCCCAATTTTCTGTGCTGTGACTGTTACTTTTATAACGAAATATTTGAAAAAGTTTCTATCAGGCAGAAGGACATGAATTAATGCAATTTTTCCTCCATCCATAAAACATTGAGACTTTGTTTTAACTCATAAATCCCTTTACCTTTATTTATGCTTATTCTCATTTGGATTAGCATTTAACAGATTTCAGAATAGGTGCCAGGTTGCTAGAAGGGCAAAGGAAGGACTCAGGCAATGCCTTCAAGGTCATATCCAATGAGGACAACCACAAGCAAGTGTCACAAGTCCTACAAGTCGCACAACCTAAACCACAGACTCAAAAATGTTAGCTGTGAGGAATGGACCAGTGGATTATGTGATCTTTGTATGTTCCTTAGGGACTTTCAGATTGCTCCAAATTTTCTGCCCTGAGATATATTATTAAACTTCTATTTTACTCTCCTTACCACACTAGGGAGTAAATAAGTTATATGTCTTAGTCACCGGACTTCTCTAGACTGTGAGCTTCCCAGGGATAGTCTCTGTTTAATTCATCTTTGTCTTCATAGCCTCCAGCCTGGTAACTTACAACAGTGGCTACTTCCTAAATGGAGAATGAATGAATGAGTGATTATTTTTCAGCATCCATTAAGGAACCATGAGACATACCCAAATACTAACCCAAAGAGACAACTCCACACACTCATTCACCACCTGCTTACCTCACCTATCATTTTCTGTTCTGGGCAAAAAGGAAGCCAGAACTACCCAAGTATGGATACATAACGGCATCTAAAAAGGACACGTGTGGCCTTCCCAATGGCCTAGTCTCTCATGCATTTGGGTTCCAAGAAATTAGTGCCAGCTCCATACATGGAGGTCTTTGCATCCTTCACTAATTATCCTTTGATCCCTTCTGGTGATTTACCTTAAAGAAAGAATTGCAAGAAGATAAAATTAAAACCATGTTCATGAAATGCTGCTTAAAATGGGCTCAGCGCCTGTAGCTCAGCGGCTAGGGCACCAGCCACATACACCAGAGCTGGTGGGTTCAAACCTAGCCCAGGCCTGCCAAACAACAATGACAATTACAACCAAAAAATAGCTGGGCATTGTGATAGGCTCCTGTAGTCCCAGATACTTGGGAGGCTGAGGCAAAAGAATCACTTAAGCCCAAGAGTTTTCGGTTGCTGTGAGCTATGATGCAACAGTACTCTACAGAGGGTGACATAGTGAGACTCTGTCTCAAAAAAAAGAAAAGAAAAAAGAAATGCTGCTTAAAATGGAGAAAACATGGAAACACCCTAAACTTCAAACCACAAGAGATTAAGTAAATAAGTGACAATGTAAATAACTAAATATCCTTACATTACAATCGCTATACAACTGAGCTTGTTGCTATAGAAAGCTGTTCATGACATTAGATGACAATGTGTATTATCCAAGAATGTACATTGTATTGTGACATCAGTTACATTAAAATATAGAAATGTACATATTATTTACGTGATACTATAAGTCTATGTGACACTCTATGACTATATGACTTCACGGCTGTCCTGTCTTTGAGTCAAATAAGATTTGAGGGTAGTTTTTTTTTTTCTTTTTGTCTATATTTCTGATTTTTTTTTTTTTTTTTAGTAACTGGAGCAGGGCAGCCACTAGAAAGGTGGGAGTAAGAGTGATGAGAATGAAACAGGTGGACACTGATACGGGGCTGGTCTCCTTCTAGTCACCTTTGTCCAGAGGTGGTGCCATGCTTCAGCTGTCTCTGAACTCTCAAAGACATCACTTCCCCCAGACATTCCTCTCACACATTCATCCAAAGTCCCAAGAAGGGACAGAGTCACCTCTGTGCAAGTCTCACTTGGGTGAGGCAGTAGTGGGGGGAGAAAGGCCCTGGGGAGCTGCTGGGAGACACACTGACCAGGTGACCTCTGATCAGAAGGGGACCTCCATTCACAGGTGTGACGAGAATTGGCAACTTCTGAGAAATATGTATGTCTAGTGGCGCTTCTAGCCCAAAGTGACCCAGTTTCAGGGAAGACAGTTTAATCCAGAACTCAGAGGCAGAAAAAAGTTAGCAGTAAATTCCCCAGGGCTGCTGCTGTGGGTCTTGAAGCTACACTTTGAGAAGCTAACTATTTTTCACATTTTCTCCTAGGGAAGGTTAATCAGAACTCCCACAGCTGAAATGGGAATAGCAGGCTTTAAAGGTGGGTCTGGGATGGGCAAAGTCCGCCCAGGAACAGCGTCCAGGTACAAGATCCAATGGGGAAGGGAAGTTCTCTTCTCACAGTAACATTGGCAGAACTGGTCGTCATTCAACAGACTGTTTCCTCAGCACTACTGTGAAAGCCTTTGGACTCATGCTGCCTCTTAGGCTTCCCCAGCCCCTGTTCCAGCTCCGGCCTTTGTTCCGGCTCTTGCAGCTGTTTTCTCCCCTGCAGTGAGAAAGACCCCACTGTGCTGTCCCCTATTCCATGGGCTCTGGATAGATTCCTGGGGGCTGATGCTGGTGGCTCCTGGTCACTCTAGTAGCTGTGAAAGGGAGAGCACTTGTCACAATTGGGCTTTACGGTTACGCGTTTCCATCACGTCCATCATGCACAGCAGTGAGATGACAAGGGTGGGCTGGGTCGTGGGCAGGACACACAGGAGCTTGGGGAGAAGAGAGGGCCAGCAGGGAACAAGGGTGGCAGGTCCAATGGAAGGAAGGGCATCGTCAGAAATGGAAAAGTGCCGAAGAGGGCAGAAGGTGAGAGCACAGCGCAAGGCCAGCTCGGGCTGGGCAGCACCCTCTCCACCACCTGCCTCGCCCATCTGCCTCCCAGGCTCCACCTTCTGGCCCAGTGGGGACCATTCCAGTCCCACCTCCCAACCCCCACCAGCCCTCCTCTTAGCCCTACCAGACATGTAAACTTACTTGGACCCTTCTCAGGCTGTGTGCCTCCCACTCAAGGGCTCCTCTGGGCTCCTGGTGACACGAGCAACTCCCTTCAGGCATCGGTTTCCTTGGCCTCTCACATGGTATTGAAATCTGTGCCTTCAGAAACTTCCTTTATTCCCATTCTTCAGGACGTTTGTCCCTCGAATGGACAAGATCCAGCAGGGATGGGCAACGCAGGACCAAATCCGAGACACCAGACTGAGAGGGACAGGAAGGGGAAACACGGGCAGTCCGGGGTCATCAGGATCAGCTGGCCACCTCATTATATTTTATGACAAGGGACATTTAGACAAGGGAAACCAAACTGGATCAGAGCTCTACATTCAGAATGCTGCAGGGTCACCAGATTGCGTTTTTATGTGGCACTCGAGACTTTCATCACCACTGATGTTCACAGCATAGATGTAAGCAGATCTATCAGCCAAAGACTTAAAAATTCAGGACAGTTTTGTACTAAACCATAATCAACAAACTGTGCTACCTGGATCAGTCTCCATAGAAGCACACCCCAAAACTCCCTGTTGAGACTTTCAGGGTGATCCTGCCCCCTCATCAGCCTCCCCTCCCAGAAGGGGCTCACCAGGAGTAGGGGACAGATAGGACACCAAGCCAAATTAGCATTTGGGCCCAGCACCAGCACAGGCCAAGAGCTTCCCTGAGGCTTTTGAGACATGAGACTATTTCCCAAGCCAAGCTGGGTAAACAACTGGATAAACACAACCATTTGCTGTGGCCATGACAGTGACCAGGATGTAAGAATCCATCACCGGGAGCCCCAGCCCCACCTGCTCTACACTGTGGTTCCCAAACTTTAGTGTACATCGGACACATATGTTAAATCTTGTTAAAACACAGATTTGGGGTTGTCTCCCCAGGGTTTTTGATTCAGTAGGTCTGGGGTAGAGGCTGACAATTGGCATTTCTAGCTAGTTCCCCAGGGCTGCTGCTGCTGGTCTGGAAGCTACACTTTGAGAACCACTGGTCTAAGTCAAGAGTGTCTGGTAAAAGCAGCACCCACCTGTCTTCTAAAAGACTTTCACTTCATCCACACTTCATCCTTTAATCTCACCCAAAGCAGAGGCAGGTAAAAGACTACAATGCAGAGAAAGCTGTTGATAAATGCATTCATTTCAAGGTTAGGAGTGAGAAGCTTACAGTTCATCTATTCTACCTAAGCTTAGCGAGAGTAAGTACCTTGCTCAAAGAAACAAGGAAACACAAGGATAGGTAATTGCAAAGCCCAAACTAGAAACCCCAGTAAAACTATTTTCAAAACATAAATGCAAAATATTAGAAAACCTCCTAATTTTTGCCATCTTAGGAGTCACAGGAGCCAACAGTTTCTACATTCAGGGAATTTAGGCTTCCCCTATCCTCTCCTTAATGCCAAAGCACTCCTCTCACACCACAGTCATCTCTCAGTAAAGCTATGATGGAAGCAGTTCCTGGTTCTCTCCAAGTTCAACTGCCTAGAATTTAGAACTGGTTTTCTTAGAAATTCCACAACATATATGGAGAGTTCCTGGATAACTCCTTCCACTAGGTACTATTGCTGAACCACAGAGATGACAGTACACAGGATCTAACCATTATGAAGAATGTTGCTCCCTAAAATGTCACTCTGACTTTGAACTTGGACTTGTGCCCTCAATGGTCCCCCTTCCTGGAAGAGTGCTGCCCCAGTTTTCTTGCATCAGCCTCCTTTTGTCACCCAAGTCTCAGCTTGTCTGTTTCCTCCCCTGGAGTCTCCCCTCGCCATCTACCCAAGCAGTTTTCACTCCCACCTCCTGCCAGTCACGCTGCATCTCAACAGCATTCTCTATTTTCTTTGTAGCCCCTAGCACTATCCGAACATTCTGTTCATCATTTATTTACTTGCTTATAACAACCTGACACCAGGATGTTATCTCCCTCCTTCCCACTATAAACCCAGCACCTTTGAAGAGTGCCTGGCACATGGCAAGTTCTCCATACCTATCTATTGAGTGAACGGGTGAATACACAAAAGAAAGAACCTAAAGACATTGGCAGCATCTTCTTCAAATGTGATTCCCAGGGTTGGAATTTGAGACTTTCCTTCCCATTTCTCTCATTTTCAATGGTAGGAGCTGGACTCCCAGGCTTTAATTGGATGTGGAAGGAGAAAAATGTGCCCTCAGGCTGGCGTGCTCAATGACAGGAAAGAGAAGACAGGAAGTCCCAGTTGGGGGGGTGTTGCATCACTTCCCAGCATGGGTGTTCTTCACACAGAAAGGATGATGTGAGTCAGGTCTACCTGGATATAGCGCTTGGGAGGCATCAAGATACAATGGAAGAATGAGATGTTTTAGAGTCAAAAGACTTGGGATGAAACCTTAGCCAAAACACTTAAATCTCTCTGAACTTCAATCTCCTCATCTGTAAAATGGAATGGCTGAAAATGTCCAAGGCACAGAGTATTTCTAGGAAATTAACATATATGGAAACTCTCTGTAAATAGTAAAAGAGTATAACTTCCTAGTAAATGATTATTAATAATAAGACCACGTAGCTTCTGGAGGGATCCAAATAGGCGATATTTCTCAGGGCATACATCTCTACTGAGTCCTCCTCTGCCACATCTCTCAGCTCTACCATCACACCCAAGCCCCAGGCTTCTGTTTGGAAGTCCCCGCACAGCAGTGGCAGCCCCAGCGAAGCTGCCAACAGTGTGTGGCCAGTGGCAACAGCCACAGCCAGAGCAGCCAGCAGGAAGTCCAGGAGAAGACCACTGGGAGAGGCCGCAGACAGGTACATTGTCAGTGGCACTGAACCAAAGCAAGTGGTGGGAGAAAATGTGGAACCCTCTACTGCTGGCCAAAATGCTCTGGATAACTCAGAGTCCCAGAGACAGAAACGTGGGAGCAGCTAGGTTCCTCTTACCAGGCCCTGGCTTCTTCACCTCCTTGGAGCAGGGACTATACTTCCCAAAGACTCTCTGCTCCTGCTGACCGTAGTGGTCTGTACGACCAATCCCCCATTGACCAAATTTTAATGTTCCAGGCAATGAGGCTCTTGACCTTAATTAAGGTGTCCTCGTGTTATAGAAGTCAACTCCTCTGACCTAATCGCTTCCCAACTGTTTCTACTCTTCCATAAATGATAGCCTTAATGACAAGTCTCATACAAAGAGTAACTTCTTATCCTCTCTACCAAGAGTTCAACTCACTGAGGCAACTGAGGCCAGGGCCACAGTTTTCATGCAGAAAACTGCACAGCCCTGGCCATCTTCACCAATGCAAAGTCCAGCAGACCGTCCCTGCCACTAAGCAGCTACAATCTGGTGGGGGCACAGAAGTCATCGCCATCATGAACTGCTGTTTTAAAGTTCACTGCCAGAAGAGAAACACACGGAGTGGGAGGCACATGGGGAGTAAGGTGAGGAGGCTGGGTGGGGCCATCTTTAATGGCCTAGCTCTCTTCTGGCCCTGAAAAGCTGTGTTTACTGGGCATCTGGATTACCGGTGAGTTCTTTGATCTCTGGCCAAGTCTCTATGACATACACGGGCTGTTAGCTGCCTGAATTGGGAAAGCTTCCGGGAGGCATCACACATCAGGGAGCTTGAAGAATGGAAGGATTTCAACATGTAGAAAGGGACAGGAAGGGAGTCCCAGCCTGAGGGGAGTGAAGAAGGAAAAGGGAGAGTGAAGGGCGTGTTCAAACGGGGGGTGTGTGGAAGGGACACTTAATGGGGTCTGAGGTGAATCTGCCAGAAGCCACCCAGAGTCTCCACCTGCCACCCCTCAGCAGCTGGCTTTGGGCTGATGATGCCAGCTGGGGAGACACCTGCCTGTGAATGACCATGACTGTGTGCGCCTGCCAAGGGGAAGACCAGAGGAGCTCGCAGGTCCAGCACTGCTGGCTTTCAAGGGATGAGGAGAGAGGCTCCTGAGAGGCAGGGGTAGACCAGGAAAGTATGGAGCCTATTCAGCCTGTCCACTCACCAGGCTGTACCCAGGGCCACCTGTTGTCCTGTTAGGTGGAAACAGACCTACCTTGTCATCTTTCTGTGTGTCTCTGTCTGTCTGTCTCGCTCCTCTCCCTCTCAGTTCTGGGAAGGACTGGGAAGAACAGCAGGACTCTGTTACTTGACAGATGAGGCCAGAACCTGCACACAGGGCCACCCAGCAAGTACCAGGGTGGGATGTCTGCGAAAGGTTGACTGCGGAAGCAGGCTGGGTCTGATTTGAGGTCGGCAGGGTTGCCAATGGAGAGCCCCACTGAAGACAGAAGAACCTGACTCCCATCTCTGCTGGGACTCACTTCACCCCAACCATGGACTCCTCTGGGCTCTGTGAATGCTGAGCCTGTATCTGGCCACCCTTCACAACTCCTTCCTGGTATATCCTCACTGCACTTTTAAAGCCCGACTGCAAACCCACCTTCTCCATGAAGTCCCTGATTCTTCAAGTCAAAAATTAATCTTTGTGGGGTAGTGCCTGTGGCTCAGTGAGTAGGGTGCTGACCCCATATACTGAGGATGGTGGGGTCAAATCCAGCCCCGGCCAGCTGAAAAACAGCAGTGACAAGTGTAACAAAAATAGCCGGGCATTGTGGTTGGCACCTGGAGTCCCAGCTACTCAGGAGGCTGAGGTAAAAGAATTGTCTAAGCCCAAGAGTTGGAGGTTGCTGTGAGCTGTGACACCATGGCACTCTACCAAGGGTGATAAAGTGAGGCTCTGTCTTAAAAAAAAAAAAAGAAAGAAAGAAAGAAAGAAAAGAAAATTTAATCTTTGTGGCTCGGCAGCACCAGCCACATACAAGCTGACAGGTTCGAACCCAGCCCAGGCCAGCTAAACAACAATGACAATTGCAACAGAAAAATGACCAGGCATTGTGGCAAGTTCCTTTAGTCCCAGGTACTTGGGGGGCTGAGGCAAGAGAATTGCTTAAGCCCAAGAGTTTGAGGTTGCTGTGAGCTGTGACACCATGGCACTCTACTGAGGGCAACATAGTGAGACTGTCTCAAAAAAAAAAAAAAAAACTTTGCCACTCCCGTGTTCCCAAAGTCCACTATTCTCACATCACTTTCCATATACTAAAATTATGTATGGCTCTCTCTCCCACTGGACCATGTAACTCCCTAGGTTAGGGGCTGCATCAGGGGTTGCAAATTCAAATGTTCAGAGGGCAGGCAGATACCATAAACAGGTAAAGCAACTCGTCTAGAGGGCATGAGTGGTGACTGCCTTGCTGGTGGCCAGACAACAGGGGTCACAAGAGCTATGATGAATGAGATGTCCCAGCCTCATCTAAAGAGTGCAGCTGTCTGGGTGGAGACATCAACCATGTAGGAACCTGGGCACTGTATTTACCAGAACTTCAGATTTTCAGGGAAAAGCCAGGTATCTGCATCTTATGTGAAAGCGCTCCATCCTTATGTATCAGCAGCAGATTCAAATTTAACACACCATGTGCGAGCCAAATAAAAGGTATCTGCAGCCAGATGCAATAAAAGCTTGTTGATTGAAAAGCAAATGAATGAATGAATGAACAGGAAAGAAGGAGCAGATGGGCAGAAGAAGGGAAACAGGATGAATGCCCAAGTGTTCAGATGGGTTGGGCACACTCAAGGTGAGCCCCTTGCCAAGCTGTCAGTGTGAACATTAGCGTGGTTTCACTTGTTGGCTAAAGGGAGGATGCATGTAAAAGCCCATGGCTCTGTGAACTTAGAGTCAGCAACCAGCTTCTCTGAAGGCATTATAATCAGAAGTTGTGGCTGCAGCCAAAACACAGATGCCAAAAACAAGCAGGTGTGCCTACACCACATGCACAAGGTGTGTAGACGCTGGAGGCTCAGCATGCCACAGATTCCACACTCCCTCCAAGTCACCTCATGCCTTATGTTACAGACATGTTGAGGGAGGAAGAAAGAGATAATTTACCGCAATTTGGGAGGTTTGAGGGGAAAAAGAAAGGAGTCATCTGGCCAGAACCCTCCCTGTCTCCAGCCAGAAACTCCCCTCTCTGTTGCCTTGTTGACCACACTGAGGCTCTGTGGAGGGCATGAGTGAGCCTGGCGTAGGACTGACCCTCAGAAACACTGTTGGAGGGAGTGGTGTATGAGAGGCCCATGTAGAAGGCCTCGGGTTGCAAAAGAAAAGTTATTTCAGGTTCAAATGAGTTATAATTTATTTTTTGTAACTGATCATTACTGTTGCCGGCTCTATAAATAACCACCTAGGGAGTCTGCTTTTCTGCTCCCAAATCCTCAAAAAGCATTGCCAGGTTCTCTGTGGTTTCTGGCCTGCCAAGCACACAGCACATTTCTTTTCTGTGCAGCCCTTCAGGGAATCCTTCCGCAGTGCATGCCAAGGAATCTGCTGAGTTTGGCCCAACTCAGTCCTCCCCTTCTTGATCCAATTCCTGTCTTCCATACTGGCCACTGGGCCCTCCTCTCCAACTCCACAAGAGGCCCTGCTCCCCAGACACAGGTGGTTCCCAAGCCAAAGTCCTGGCTGTTCTCTGTTTACTCTGCTTCCATCCAACCACAACCCTCCACACTCAGAAGACAAGAGTTATTTGTACTATAGAAATCCAGCTGCAGCATCATTTGAGGTCAAGCCTAGGAAGAAAAGAGGGCTGACCTGATGGTATCCCTGGTAAAATATCTAGGGTCAAAATAGCCCCAGGAAAGACGGTCGTGGTTTACATGAAATCAATGTAAGTGATTTAAGGAAGAATATATTTAAGTACAACTCTGTTTAATCAAGTGCAGGGAAAAAAGCATGTTCTTAATGATGTTCTCAAGGACGTATGCTTAGGTCCTTTCTAAGGGACATGGGATTTTCTCTTTAAACAGAGAAACCAGGAGGGAACTGATCTTCACAAAGACCCACTGCACACCAAGCATTGACTGGTTTCATTTTTCACACATGATGCCTACGAGGTGTGCATCCTTGCACCCATTTTGTAGATGAAGGACCTGAGAAAAAGACTTGCTCAGGACCACACAGAAAGAAAGAAGTGAGAGTGAGATTCAAGCTCAAGTTCTTTCCGCTCCTACCCCTTACTGCCTCTCTTGCTAGAAGACGGAAATTTAAAAGCTATGTTTATGTATCTATTTTTCAGATTAATTTCACAGCTCAGAAAGCAAGGCCAACTTGGATATCTATCTAACAGTAGTTCATTAACAGCCATATTCAAACCTTTTTGGAGTGAACCTCTCCAACTAGTTAACTGTGAAAGCTTAGCCATTCTCGCTTTGACCATTTATTAGGACAATGACCATAAGGGCTACAGTTATTTAGATGGTTGTAATGATCTACAGAAGGAGAACTTATGTATTTGAGGATAGTTTTTAAGGGATGATCATTACTAGTAACAAAATAATGAGAAAAGTATGTTTTACCAATTAGCCAACCGAGGTAGGTTAGGGGACCTCCAGATGCTTCCACAGCACTCTGCTCACTCTACTGCAGAACCTTCTACTCCATATCAGAACATCCTGTTTCCTCGTCTGTCTCTCCTTCGGGGAAGTGATCCCAAAGTTTTCTGATCACACACCCTCACAGTAAATGTTTGAATATACCTGCCTATGTGTACGTTTGTTTATTAGAAATTATATTCATATCCACAAAAATAGAAAAAGTGGATGATGTGGGGGGGTCTATCTATGTTATATGTCTATTTATCAATCATATTTTCTTCATGCCCTGCAATGAGTCATCTCGAACCTTCCATGGCCTCCCACATGCACATCCCACTTTGGCAACCACGGTCCTCAGCTATGTGTTCATCCTTCTTCCTTTACTCATTTTCCTCCATCTTCATTAGTTCTACCCCATGCTGGGTATTGTGCTAGGTGCTGGGGATACTGGGCAAACGAGGTGGATGAGGATGATGTTTTCCAGGGAGCTTACAATCCAGTAAGTGAAACAATGCCAGATAGCATCTGGCATGCTGATAATGGCCATGAAGAAAAGAAAACAAGGGGTTTTGTGATAGAAAGTGATAGTGACTGTAGAGGTTAAGAGGGAAGTCACACTGTACCAGCAGATATACCCTGTAACCTGCATGAGGAAGAGGTTGTCCTGCAAAGGTCTAGTGGAAGACTAAGTGTCTAGGCAGAGAGAATGTCAAGTGCAAAGGTCCTGAGGCTCTGGCCAGTGAGGGTGGACTATAATACACAGGAGGAGAGGCTGAAGAGGCTGGAGATACTAGGCGCTCAGGCTAGGAAGTCCCTGCTAGAGATGAGTCCCAGCACCACTGCTGACTGGCTGAGTGGCCTTGGGGATTAATGCCACATGCAGCACAAGGTCATTAAAGGAGTTATGTAAAGGACATAATGAAACATCAACATCAGTTAGAAGAATGCCCAGCACACAGCTGGCATAAATAAATAGCAGCCATAGTGTCCAATTACTTGTTTATCATTAGTCTTTTCCATGGCATGGGAGCTCATCCAAGTGACATCTGGCCAGTTTTCTACTCTGCTGCCCAGCCTATAGGAAGCCCTCAATGAAAATATTGTAAGTGAAAGGGTTTTAAAAATGGGTAATAGCTACAGAAAATCAGAATTTGGCTAAATAAATATAAAAGATTTTTTTAGCCATATTTTTCTAATTATGAAAGTAATGTCACACATATTCTAGGAGTCTTCAATATTTTAACAAAAATGGGGTCATACAGAAGAAAAAAACATCATTTTACCATAAAGACATTTGCACTAAATTGTTTATTGCAGCTCAATTTACAATGGCCAGGATGTGTGAAACAACCTAAATGAGCATCAACTCAGGAATGGATTAACAAATTGTGGTACACAAACACCATGGAATACTATTCAGCCATAAAAAGATGGTGACTTCACATCTTTTGTAATATCCTGGATGGAGTTGAAACACATTCTTCCAAGTATCACAATGGAAACAGCAAATATCCAGTGTACTCAATACTAATATGAAGCCAGTAGACAATCCAATACCTGCCCAAATAAGAGAAAACTCATTTCAATTCAAGTTGGGGGGAGGGTCAACAAGGGAGGGTGGTTGGGGTGCTCTCATTGAATGGGCACAGGGTAGGAGAGGTTGGCATACCTTTTATGTGTGGGACATAACCACAAGATGAAGCTACCTAACTAAATCAAATATTTTGACCTGGTTGCTTGTACCCCCAAATTAACCTGAAATAAATTTACTTAAAAAATGTTTTAAAATGTGGTCATAGTCTATATACCACTTAGTGCATATTTTCCACTTCATATACCTGTTATGAGAGGCAGGAAGCCACTGTCCTCCACTGGCCACTCAAAACATAGGTATAAGCCCATCTCCTCAAACCTTTGTCTATGCTGAGTGCTAACCTTTTAAACAATCTTTGCCAATTTGTTAAGGGAAGGAATAGCATCTCATTGTTCTACTATGCCTTTCTTTAATTATCAGGGATGTTGAACAGTTTTTCATTTGTCTTGTTTCTCTTGTGAATTGTCTCTTCATATTTAAAAGTAGGCCCATTTTCATAATTAGAGGCAGCAGAATAGGTGGCCTTGCAGTGAACTCCTGACTACTGGGAAGGGTCTCACAGGCAAGGGCCGGGAGTGGGTCACCCATCAGGGAATTGGCCATCTCTTTACCTTGTGGACAGCTGGGCCAGACGTGCTCTGAGGTCCCTTCCTACTCCCGGATTATTTAACTCTGATCCATACCAGCAAAGGTAGTAAGAAAATCTCACAGCAAAGAAGCCCTATAGATCAATAGCTGGCTTCTGGAGACCCTCCAGTATCAGCAGCCCCCCTATTTTTCCAAGGTGGATTTGATGCCTAAACATCTCTCATGAGCCTCTACATAAAGACACCTGAGTTATATCAGAAAGAAAAGTGACATGGTATCCCTCCAGTAGATAGGACATGTCACAGTGGGGAATTCCTTAATCTCATTGACAAGATGGAAAACCTTTGCAGGGCCACAAACCAAATCCTGTTACAACAAACACTCTCACAGTCAAAGCTAATGTAGCACAAAGGCTTCCCAGGTGTGGCTGGTGGCCTGTTTACCTCAAAGCCCTATTTATGTAACGTTCTTTCTTGCTTTGCATTTGGCTCTGGTACAATAATTTGACATATAACACCCTCCTTCCTCCCTTCCCCCATAGATATTTACGTAGCAATTTTCTCCTGAGCTGTTCAAAACCCTGCTAGGACTTGGAGAATTCCACTGTGTTTGTAGTAAGCAGATACCTGGATCCAGATTGCTAGTTGTCTACTCTTAGAGAATAAACAATTCTTGGACTAGAAAGGAGTCTGAATGCATCTGACTCTCTTCTTTCACAAAAACTTACAGTAGGCTGGGTGCAGTGACTAACACCTGTAATCCTAGCACTCTGGAAGGCTGAGGCAGGTAGATTGCTTGAGCTTAGGAGTTCAAGATCAGTCAGAGCAAGAGTGGGACCTCTGTCTCTACTAAAAATAAAAAACTAGCCGGGCATTGTGGTGGGTGCCTGTAGTTTCAGCTGCTCGAGCGGCTGAGGCAAGAGATTCTTTCCATCCCAGGAGTCTGAGGTTGCTATGAGCTAGGATGATGCCATAGCACTCTAGCCTAAGTAACAGAGTGAGACTGAGTCTCAAAAAAAAAAAAAAGAAAGAAAGAAAGAAAGAAATTGCAGCATTTTCAGAGGACCTTGTACATTTTCACTAAAGGGATTCCACGCCCTCCTAAAATCTCCAACATTTCCACTGTTCAATTGGAGTTTGGGGCTGGGTTTGGCTCCCACATCTCTTAAATGATGCTGATAGGGAAGGCGTCACACCTGGCTAATTTTCCTGGGAGCCAATCTTATACTCATAGACCCACCTGAAAGCAACAGAGTGGTAAAGCTAGAAGTCACAATGAAGCAAAAAGAAGAACGTCTTCTAGGAGGGAGGTGGAATCAGACTGAGGCCAAGTCAGGACTGGGGACTTGGCAACATGAGTAAAGTCCCAAACTAAGGAGGAGGGAGGCCTTATTGTCAGCCCTTTGGCACACTCCAGACAAGGCACAGTGATGGGGGAAGCTGTGAGCTGTGCAGAGTCTATAGCCCCCACCCCCGTGTCCCTCATTGTGGGCAGAATGACTCAGGACCCCAAAGAAAACTCATACACCATCCTCAACCCAGGGGCCATGTTAAAGCTGGATACACAAAGTCATACAGTAGTTTGCCTGAGCAGTTTTCTTCAATCCCTCCAGAAGAATTCATGGAAGCCTGTGAGCATACTGCACTGGACCAAGCACTGGTGGTATAAAAGAGAAATGCAAGACTCAGTTGTCCTACTCTAGGGCTTATGGTTTCACTGAGGAGATGATACTCACCATGGTATCTGGCAATATGGCACACCAAGTCAAAAAAAGACCTAAAGTGAGTTCCACTGGAGGCCCAAGAGGGCAGCTGTCATATTCACAGAAGGCTTGCTGGTTTTTATGAAGAAATGGGTTGAATTTAACCCTGAAGGGTGGGGAAATCTTAAGCAAGTGGCTAAGATGTGGGCTGGTCTCTGGGGACAAAGGGAAACTGTGTGAGAACAGTACATGCTGCCTGTATTCCTGGCCCAGGAGGAGGATTTGTGTAAGGGAGGCAGAGATGAGAGTACTGACAGGGAGGAAAGAGGCCAGATTTCAGAGAGGCCTGAATCCCACACAGAGAAACTTGGGCTTTTTCCAATAAGCAGCAGGGAGCAGTTGGGGACTTGTGAACAGCAGATTAACATAATTAAAGAAAAATCTTAAAGACTTTAGTTTCTGTGGGCATGCAGACTAAATTGGAGGTGATGAGAACCTGAGAAATCTTTTATAATAGCCCAGGCTGGCCACGAGAGGGGCTGGACCAAGGTGTTGGCACTGGGGGAGAAAGAAACAGATCTGGAAGACATCACAAAGCAAATATCTAAACAAACTTGGTAAGGGAGATTGAGAATGAGTCAAAGGCAATTCAGAACTTGAAATGTGGTGGTTACCAGGTGGAGGTGACATCATCAGATATAGAAAGACAGGTTGAAGTGAAGAGTTAAAAAGTGATGAACTTGGACTTCAATAGTTAGAGTAGTTCTATAAGAACTTAAAAAGGCCAAAACACCCTTTTGGACAGGCATCAATTGGAAGCAGCAGACCAGCGACTGATGCTTCCTCATTTTTGTTCAGAGGAGAATTAATGACTTTGCTGAAGTTTGTCAAATGACAGTGAATCAGCTGTCTATCCAAACAAACAGCCAGTCAGCCCAGGCTCTGCACTCCCCTCTGTCTCTCTTGCTTTGGGGGCTCCACTAATGTTTCCTCAGACCCCAGGCTGAGAACAGTCATAAAAGCAGGGATGGAAATACTCAGAAATCCAGAATTCTAATCCTTTCTTCTGCTGAAATACTGTAGGACTGCTTTTCACACCGATGTACTTGTCCACATAAATACTGAGTCATTGCTTTCTTTTCCCTTCTCTCTTTTCCCTCCTTCTCCTCCACCTTCTCCTCCCCCTCCTCTTCCACCCTCCCAAATCACTGCTGACATCTCAGCAACATTATCTTTCTCCACCCCATTTCTGCACAACTCTCAGCATTTCCCAACCCCTCCAAGCTTGCCTGCTATTCCCTTAGAAATGCAGGGAGTCTAGGGGACGGACTGTAGATTCAACAGGACAGAAGACCACAGATGGCAACAAAGACAGACACTTGTTGTGAAAACAGCACTAAAGGGTAGGTTGGAGCCTTGGGTTTTAGGAGTCAGGCATGGGAATCTGATAAAGAACCTTGGAGACAAGGGGTTCTCATCACTACCCAGCTTTGCTGACGTAGAGACAAGTTTTCTCACTCTGCAGATACAGACGGAAGATAAGCTGCTCCCTTTCAGAGTGGCAGCCCCAAATGCAGAGCTCACAACTGCAGTTACTCTGAATGACAGCAGGAGGTTTGAGAAACAATGAATGCAAAAAAAAAAAAAAAAATCCAATGCTTAAGGTAAAACGGACATGAACAGTCTGAAATGCAAACCTCCTCCAGTTCCTGGAAGACAAAGATGAGTCAAACAGAAGTTGAGTTTCACAGGCGTCCCGCCTCCGCTGTCACATTCCCAGACACAGAATCATCCAGCACATGTCACCCAGCATCTACAGCTACCAGCTCCTGCTGCCTCGGAAGTTAAGCTAGAGGATCAGATCTGCTAATGCCAGGAGCTGAAAGTAAACTGGGCAAGGGGAAACGATCCCAGTGACCTGAGGGCCAGCAAGCATAGTGGAAAAGCAGAGAAAGCCCGGATGAGGGGTAACCAAGGATCACCCGATCTGCACAGCCTGGGATCTGCAGTTATTTCTAGTTTCCTAGACAACCATGCCTAAACGACATATACGCTCTGGTAATGGGACAAAAGAAGAAAGGCAAAGGGAGGCAATGCTATGTGCCCACATTTCAGGGCACAGAGAGAAGCAGGGACACAGCAGTCTTCCCAAACAGAAACTAAAATCCCATAAGGCTCTGTGCTTCTGGTAATATTGCATTTGTATCTCACTGTATGTAAATTAGACCACCATAATTCTGGCTCTCCCAGTTAATTGGGTGTGTGACCTCAGACAAGTCATGAACTTTTTATAGTTCCTGGTTCCTTATTGGTTAAGCTGAAACTAAGAAGCTTCCCTCTAAGTTTCTCATTGGCTATAAAATAATGGCAAGAAACAAGCAGACATGTCCAGAAGGGCCGCACCTTTGATATGAAGAATGTCTGAATGGGGTAAGCCATCTGTAGAAAATTCCCTCCAAATCATCCATCCTGGAACCAGATTTGAAGAGAGGAAAAGATACCACCCTCAGAGTCAAAAGGAAGTGTGAGACCATCACACTTTGCAGACTGGTTTTGCAGTCTCCCCATGGGGTCTACTGTCTCCTGTGAGTTCTCTAAACTCTTCCACTTGAGATTCCCCAATGGCCTCACGGTTGGGGCAGGTGGTTTTCTGCCCTTGCTTCCAAGCTCCTTTTGGGTTTGTAGCACCCTGGTCAAGGAGCAGGGCAGGGCTCCTCATGGGAGGGGACAAGAAGATGGGAGTTTGCACTCGGGTGGGTGCAGCAAGCAGACTGAGATAAAGGGTCACAAAGACTTAGAGGGTGCCAGCAGCAGGCAATCGTCTCCCCATCCCACTTCTTATGGCTAAGAAAATGAGGGTCCAGAAAACTAGTGTGGCTTGTCACCACTTCTAAGCTCCCAAAAGGACAGACCTATCTTCAGGCTCATTCTCTCATATGGAGAGGCTCCTACCAGCTCCACGGTAAGTTGGTTTCCTTCCTTCCCTCCCTCCCTCCCTTCCTTCCTCCCTCCCTTCTTTCCGTCCATCCTGTCTTTCTCTCTTTTTCCCTCTCTTTATCCTTTTCTTTCTTTCTTTCTTTCCTTCCTTTCTTCCTCCCTCCCTTCCTCCCTCCCTCCCTCCCTTGCTTCCTTCCTTTTTTTTTTTTTTTTTTGCAGTTTTTATAGTTTTAAACATAAACAAAATGTGCATATGAACTGTCTATTCATTTTCTTTACTATGCAGCTTGGCATTGAGATTGGTGACTCTGATGACCAGCTGGGCTTCTCTTTTCACAATGGCTTTACAGTTCTTGGAGGAAATGTAGTGAGCAATCTCCACACAGTAAGGTTTGTTGCACATCAGCAGCACTTCCAGCTCCCTGACATTGTGGACAAGGAACTTCTGGAAACCACTGGGCAGCATATGCTTTGTTTTCTTGTTGCTCCAGTAACAAATGTCGGGCATCAAGACCTGACCCTGAATCGTCTCTGAACCCTGTTGTCAATATCTCTGGGTTTCTGTCAGTTACGCTTAATTTTGACATATCGGTCTCACTGGCGCCAGATAAACTTCTTGGTCCTCTTTTTGACGATCTTCAGCTTCACAAGGAGTCTGAGGGCAGCCATGACACCAAATAGGAAATGGTTGCCACCTCCATGGGCAGAACCAAGGAAAAGAGCTCAAATAGGTTTCTCATGGGTCACCTCCAGACAGAGGGGCTGAATCTACTGTAAACAGGCACTGAAACATGGACAGGTGGACCCTCTGGCTCCCCCATTTGTCTTCTCAGAGGGGCTTTGAGGCCTCAGGAGAGCCCATGGCTATGCAGAACGGAGCAATTACTCTTGTCTGAATGAAAAGGAATTCACAGAAGATGTCTTGACGGCAGCCACCCAGTGCCACAGTTGAGTGGTAGCTGGGCTGCAGAAAAACTCTGGATTAAGAAAGACTATCAAAGGAGCATCATGTCCAGATTGCAAATTGCTTTAGCAGCTAAAATAGGCATAAAGAGAGAGCAACTCACTCTAATCCGAAGGGTTTATGCTTCAGTGATGGCTGCCTCTGCCTCTCATCCTTCCCAGACCATTCATCAGTATTTTGATAAGCAAATTCCCTTCACAGGGCCACTTAATCTGAGCTCCCAGAGAAGTCTCCCTTCTTGCCAGTTTTTGATCTGAGGCAGTTAAATGGCCAAAGAGAAAAGACTTGTAAAATGCACTAACTACCCCATCACTGGACTTGACCCCATCCCATTAGAGATTAACTTAAGCATCTTTTCAATGTAAATACACCCTTTCCTTGATTTCCAGTGAAATTAAGGCCCTTGCCCATATCCTTGAAGCCATATTTTAGTGAGAGCCGTAAGAGCTTGTGGGGTTAAACAATGATTAGGGGCAATAAGGAATCAGATCTATGGAAACAGAGAAGAGATCTGGTCCTATCAAGAGGCAGCAGCAATGAGGGAGTCAGTCACACCTTGCAGGCCTCCTGTCAAATGCCCTTTGTAACCTGTTAGCGGTAATAGGGCAAACTCAGGGTGGACCCATAAATCCTGAGGTCTCACAGAACTACAGTCACCCCTTTTATCCAGTCCTTGCCCTCAGAAAAGGCTCTGGGTACTTGTCACATCCCCAATTGCAGAAGTGATGAGAGATTGGGGGGGCTCTCTGATCCTGGTGTTATCCTTCGCCTCCTCCAATTGTCTTAAAGGGTTAACTCTAGGTGCTGGGTCCCGTCTTAGAAGCAATTTGGGAAAATTGCATGTACTTCAGAGATGAGAATTATTCTAAGGCAAAGTAAGAAATGAATATGACATTCTTGTTTTGAATTCAGCCTGTGAATTACAAGGTAGGAGTAGAATTGGGTTTAATTAATTTTCAGGACCTTACACTTGCTCTGTTACAACAAAAAATCTTGAGTTAAAACATGAAGCTGTAGCAAGAAGGATGATGATAAGCAACAGCTTGAACTAGGGGCTAAGACCAAGGTTAACCCCATTTGTTCATCCCATGTAGCTTCAGGATTTATCAAGAAAACCAAACCAAAACAACGACAAAAGAACCCCACACATAACATGGAGCTTTAGGCTCACAAACAGGTCCAAAAGAATTGACAAGTAAACTAATAAGGCTTTTATGGTAGAAAAGAGCTTCAGACACTGAAATCTTAACTGCTTCCTGCCTTCTCTCCTCCCCAACCATGACTGCAGCTGATAGCTTAGCCCTACAGTCCATCAACAAGACAGGGAGACAGACGGACAACTGCCCAGGTGGGTTTGACTTCTCCACACCAGGTAGATCCAAACCTGAGTCTCTTGGAATCTTTACTACTATTTACAAAGGTGGTCATCGGAGTTGGGGGTGCTGATGCCCTTGTTAGAGTGTCGGACGTGGACACACTGCAGGGAGGGGCAAGGCCCCAGCCCCTCTGTGCAGACCACTATTCCTCAGACACTGGTTCTTCACTCCTGTGTCAGAGACAGGGGATTTGTGGTGGAAACCATAGCTGCTGCTGGACCAGCAACACTTCAGAGACAAAGACCCTCCCTTCTCCAGCCAGAACTGGAAGGAAAAGAGGTTGAGTTGACCAGCAGCTCAGGGCCAGTGCCAGGACAGGCTACTGCCTGTCCTGACTCCTGGGCCTCTCTGTGGAGTGCAGCTTGCTTTCTAGGGCAGGCTCCTTGCCAAGGATGCACAGTGGACTTGGCTGCTCCCTGCGGATTCACTGGGCTTGGACTCAGAACCAGTCCGGCTGGCCTGGCACAGCAGGTGAGCGGGGTTCAAACAGGTAGCCCCTGTCCCTTACCACTTGCTGTCCTTTCTCTTTTCTCTTTCTCTTTTTGGCTACCTTTTCTTCCCCAAATTGGCCTTCTCTTGGCTCAGTTTCTCTCTGACCTGAGATGACCACTGGTATGCCACATTTCCATGATGAAACATTCAAAGGAGCAGGAGGCTGAGTCTGGTCTTTTCACCCAACGAATCACCAGTACAGGCGGCGGCAGCTGCAGAGCACAAGGAGTTCCTGGCACACTGCGTGTCTTTTGTAGATCACTGAAAAAGCTGGATAAAACTCTAATGTCACAGCTCACCACTTACATACTAACTTAAACCTCGACTATGTCTCAAGGGCACTCAATGTCAAGATACCTACGATAGCAAGAGGAACTCCTGAGTATTTCAGGCACCACAGGCAAAACTGTCCTCTCCAAAGTTTATAAAATATACTTCCATAATTGCTCACTGTGCTACATTGACCATCTCCTTAAATTGACCTAATTTGCATACACTAGACATGTACTATATAGATGTATCAGTACAGGAGATGTAACACCTTATGTTGACCAGTTTGTTACAGTCCCTTGGGTGGTCAACTTTCAGAGGTTCTACTGTATTAAGCTGTCTCCCTCCAGCATCCTTACCACTTCTGTGATGGAGAGCCAGGGCCGGTCTTCCTAATTATCATTCATTTTTTCAATGGTTCTTGGCACTTCCCTCTTAGAAAGGGGACACTCTGGCAAGGACTCCAGGGAGAGGCTGTTCTGCAGTGGACATTATGGACCAGGTCCAGCCCGTGAGACACAGAGTTCATGCCCAATCTTTATGGAGTGGCATGAGGTGGGGCTTCCTCATCCTGGCCCTAGATTCTTTGTCCCAAGCCATCATCTGCCTATTTCAGGGGTCAGGGTTTCTTTTCTAAAAAGAGCCACAGAGTCAATATTTTAGGCTTGGCAGGGTTGCAGATGGGCTCTGTTTCATATGCTTCTTTGATTCTTTTTTTACACCCCTTTAAAAATATGAGAACCTTTCATAGCTTGAGAGGCTGTATAAAGCCAGATAGCAGATGAATTTGGCTTGCAGGCAGGCTGCCGTTTGCAGACCCCAACCATAGGAAGGCACTGCAATGTCTCACATTGGTGCCCACCAAGCAGGCCCTCTCCCCCTTTTCTCCCTGACCTGATCCCTCCAGACCCACTCACACCAGTGCACTAGAATGAACTCCCTGACACCACTCCCCCCCACCCAGCTGCACTGGGCACCTGTGCCGGGCCCCAGGCTATCCTTCTTGCCACATACATTTCATTGAGAAAACATGGGCAGGTCATGAGTTATCCCGTCTCCCTTGTGCATAACCTTGAGAAGCACAAGGCCCCACCAGCCCCCCCTCCCCCAGCACAATGAAATCTTAGCTGCCCAAACTCATGCAACCCCGTCCTCTCATCGCCCTGCTATGGGGTGCCAACTGGTAATGGCTGAACTTGGGCTCTTCCTCCTATGCCTCCCATGCAGGTTCAAGGCAGTTTCACCAAGTTTAAGACAAATTCTATCGGTCTATCTGAAAGCAGAGCCAGTATCCAATCACCTCCCAGCCCTCCACTGCTGTCACCCAGGCCACACCACTTCTCCCCTGGACCACAATCGAAGTCTCCCATCTGGACTTTCTTTTTCCCAAAAGCCCCCAGAGGCTTCTCTTCTCACTCAGAATAAAAGCTAATATCTCTGAGCAGTTAAAATAACCTGTCATTGTTCTCAAGGTTATTCTATTGGCCTTAAGTGAACAATTTAAAAAAAAACAAACAGCTAACTCATAATGACTGTGCACAGTAACTGTTCAATAAACAGTAACTTTCCTCCTTTTGTAAATGAGGAAGTGAAAGTTCAGGATACCAACTGATTGCCTGAAGTCTGAGTGCTTACTCCTCAGCAAAGGTGGGATTTGAACTAAGGCTTTCTGTGGTATACTTTCTCCCTAGCATCCAGCCTCCCTCCTATTCATGTACCATGCCCTATTTCCCCTGCTGATTGTCAGTAGAATGAAAGCAAGTGAGGGCTCTCCCAATCAATCTGCTTGTTGAAGACTTGGGACAGTCCATGCTGGACTAATGCTCATTATTGCTAAAGGTAACACTCTTAAGGGGTCATCCCAACACATGGAGAAATCTAAGTGTCACAAGCAAGGGATCAAAAAGCCAAGAAAATTCACTGCCCTGGTTGTTGACTGTCTTTAAGAAATGCAAACTGAAAGGGATTGCCTTCTTTCACCAGGAGATGAAAAGAAAACACACTCAATATGAATAGAGCACACATCACAGAGGCTCAAGACCAGCACCCACCAAGGTATGGCAGAGCCTGAAGAAGCCACACCCGAGATCTGAGGCCAAGGACACAGCATGGACTAATGAAGTCACACGTGGAACACCAAAGTACATACTCCACATTCAACCTAAATTCGTCTATGTGATTGATGATGGTTCCTTCCATACACACACAGTTTTCTTTGTGAAGTGTGTGTATTCCATAATCATCCCCATAAAGTAAATTTTTTAAAAAGATAAAAACAAAAACCAAAATAACCAAGGAAATTCTTGCAGGGGATGGATATGTTTATTACCTTGAGTCAGTGATGGTATTTTGGGTGTTTGCTTATATACAACTCATTAAGCTCTACATGTTCTCCCATTAGCTTTCATCCTGAAGTTGAAAATGTCTTCCTCATGGAGAAAAAAAAAGTCAATTATTAAAGAACAAAACTTTTAGGTAACACATTTAGAGGACAAATATTACAAAGGCATAGCCTAAATCAGGGGTAGGAAAACTTTCACACTGGAACACTGCATTAATTTAGCTGTAATCAAATAAGGCCACATTCAAGAAACTTCAATTAGATAAACTTAAAAATGTACACTATTTTGTAAAAATACACTATGTACTTAATTTCAAAAAATGAAAACTGTTTGTTAATGTTAAAGTTAACTAACCTCTTAATGACATTGTTGTGTCTGCTTGTTGTTAGAAAGCATTTGAATATTTGGTTGCACCACGGGGGTCTACAGTTTCAGCCCATCCTCTAGATGGGTATTGGTCATTTGTGACCTTAAGAGCATCTGATTTGGGTTAGGTAGGAGAATGCAGATTTGCAGCAATAAGTGATTAAAAAACAAGAAAGCATTTTTCAGGTATGTTGTGAAAGGTGTGAATATTGTACTACGTTTTCCCATATTTCAATTGGATCTTTCTTAGCATCAAATAATGACTTTAAAATGTCATCTACTGAGAGCTCAATCAATTCCATCTGTAGTTCTTTAGGTGCATTGGTAATATCAACTGGATGAGGCTGAAATGCTAATTTGAGTGTGATGTCATGATTTCTCAAAGTTACATTGTATTCTCCAAGTAATAGGTCTACAGTAGGTGCATATCCTTCAAATGATTCACCTATATCAGCGGTTCTAAACCTGTGAGTCATGACCCACAGGAACTATATTAAAGGGCCACAGCATTAGGGAGGTTGAGAACCACTGGCCTATATCATCTTGCTCATCAGTGACCTTTGCTAACTGGGGGAAACGTTCATGTGAAATTTCCTTCTGAAGAAAAATAGTTTTGAAAAAGATACCTTTTTTTTGAAATGCTTGGCTTTTTTTTTTTTTTTTTTTGCCAAATATGGACTTAGTTTTACCCTGCCGAAAATTATTCAAGTTGTTTTGATTTGACAAATCACACAGAAATGCTATGATCCTATAGAAATTTTCTTTCAACAATTCACAATACTGATTCTGTCTTTCACAAAATTTAACTATCTATTCTCACAGAGATAAAACTTTGGCTAACACCCATCCTTGTGATAGCCAACACACTTTAGAATGATACTGCAAATCCACACTGAATGCTTCATCTTTCAACTGTAGCATGTTAGGAAACTGACCAAGCCTGTGTTGCATTTGCATGAATATACTTAGCAATATTTGCACGTGTTGCAAAATGTCACTTAAAATAGTAGCTACAGCACAACAATTTTGCCAATGCAAGATACAATGAAAAGAAATGAGTGCATCTGGATCTGTTAACACTTTTTTTATATGTTTTCCTGTCATGGAAGGTGCATTGTCTGTACATACACTCACCAAATTTACCAAATTCAGTCCAATTTCATGGCATTTATTTTGAAAGTTGTTGAAGATACCTATTCCCCAAGATGTCTTTGGGGAAAGTGAGTAACTCTTCATAGCAAAGAAAATCTTTTATTATGATCTGAATGAAGTATAAAACCTGCACAGAGTCAGTAGTATCAGTTGATTCATCCAAAGCAGCTGAATAATATACATAGGGTGCCAAGAAAAAATGAGGTGCTCAAATGTGACTTGTACTCATCTTTTGTTATCAGTATATGTTGAGTATTACAATTTTAATACAATTTTTTCCTTGCTTAAAATGTGTATATATATTTTTAGCACCCTCTATATGTTTTCCTTTTAAAGTATTGCATGAAGTTGTTTTGTGAAGTTGAAGATGAATTCATGCTGCCAATCAAGTATGGTTCTCCTTGAAAAAGGCAATTGTTTGTACTTTGAAACATTATCAGGGTCCAAAGCATTCTACAACTTAGACAATGCATTCTTTCATGATTTCTACACCACTGAATGGCTTCCCTTTCCTCCCTCCGAATATATAAGTTGCTTCTTCAGTGGCATTATTTCCAGGTCTTATTGGTGCTTGAAGGAATTGTCTTTGCGTTTGCTTTTTACCTTTTAATTTCTGCAGTGTAACCTTTTGCACCTCTCCCTCTGATTTAAAATGTCTGTGGTTCTTATGAGTGTTATATTGCTGATGAGCATTGAATTTCTTTAATGTTAACACTGCAGTATCACCAAGCAAACAAATCATCTTAGCAGAAACAAGATAATATTGCAATTCCCAATCCTCATTAAAAAATCTGTTTACTTCCTTTCAGTGTTCTCTTGGTCTTCTTTGAGATGATGGGCTGGTAAGCAGATGGAATTAAAAAATACTGTTGAACTGTACAACTATTCATAAATTCTACTTAAAACAGAAACACAGTGCACGGTTGTCAGAAGCTGATAACAGACCGGCATACTTGAGCCCCATAAACTTGCACCAACCAGCCTCATGTAGTCGTGGTGCCAGCCAGGTGGGGGAAGTTAATACTAAATCATGAGCAAAGCAGCCGTCCTAAGGCTTACCAATGTTCTAAGTGTGCTGGTCAATCTAGGAGGATTCTGTCATTGAAACTTATTTTATTCTTTGGTATTTTAAAATATGCTCACTTTAAAACTAAAACTATAAAAGATGAACAAAATGTATTAATGAAAATAAAAGAATTTGTTCTGTAAAATTTGGATTCATTGAAAAGGTTGCATTTATGGTCCTAGAAGGTCACAGGTTCCCCCCACCCCAGCCTCAACAATGTCTAAATAGATCTGAAATGAAGCAGACATGTTTGACTGCAAAAGGAGAAGCCTTTTCTCAAGCGTGAGTCCTGACACAAGGACCTGCAATTGCTGATGTCCCAAAGTAAGCATCCCCGCAACTCCAAGAAGGGAAAGTTTTGCAGTACTTCACATTAATAAGGTGGTATCACCTCTACAGGTAAAGCAGTACACCTGGGAGGTTGAAGTAGGTAACCCATCCACTCACCTGCCTTTGAGTTGATTAATTTCCTTTTCTTTTTTTTTCTTTAAGATTAATGTGATGTTAAACTAATGTAACAATTAGGTTACAATGTTTGCATTTGTTAGGGAGACTCCCTTATTGTAGTTGTGTCCTGCACCCAAGAGGTGTGCCATATACCCTTACACTGCACCCATTAAGTGAGAGCATATCCATTACCTCCCCTCGTCCTCTTTCCCCCACCCCCAAACTTGAAATGAGCTTTTCTCTTATGTGGGTGTGTACTAGATCATCTACTGGCTTGAATACATTGGATTCTTGCTTTCCCATTCTTGTTATACGTTACTAGGAAGAATGTATTTCAATTCCATCCAGTTTAATACAAAAGATGTAAAGTCCCCACCTTTTTATGACTGAATCCATGGTATACATATAACACAGTTTATTAATCCATTCCTGGATTGATGGGCATTTAGGTTGTTTCCACATCTTGGCAATTGTAAATTGAGCTGCGATAAACAACTAATACAAATGTCCTTATAATAAAATGATTTTTTTTTTCTTCTGGGTAGATGCCTAGTAAAGAGATTGCAGGATCAAATGGAAGATCTATTTTGAGTTCTTAAAGGATTCAACATTATAATTAAATAATGAGATGCACAATACTCTGATTTACTTTCCATCTCCCTCTCCAGACTGGGAGGATGGGTGGAGCCAGGCGTTCCTTCTTTCCAAAGAGGCTGTATTAGTTTGCAGTCCCACTAACAGTGTAAAACTGTTCCCTTCTCTCCACTTAATTTCCTTATCATCCCATCATCCTTGCCTAGATGTCCTCTGTTCATACCTCAGACCTTAGCTGAAATATGACATCTCCAAAGAAGCCTCCCCATTGACTCATTAACTCATCAAGTGATCACTAAGCTCCTACTCTGGATCAAATTCTCCTTATTAGTCTCTCTTTTCAACTTTATGATTAAATAATGGCATGCACAATACTCTGATTTGCTTTCCATCTCCCTCTCCAGACTGCTAGTTCCAAAAGGACAGAGATCTTATCTGATTTGTCACTTCATCCCCAGCACCTGACACTGGGGCATAATAACATCGTAGGTATTCTGTCACTATTGAATGAAAGTACAAATGAATAAACCAAAGCATTCAAAAGTTCCATTCATATTCCAAAATTCCCAAATGCACCCTGATGTCTACCTTACACAGTGATGATTAATATCACAATCAATAGAACTTTTAAATGTAATAAAATAAATTTGTTAATTTATTAATAAAGGAAAATAATAAGATGGAAAGAAGTAAGCATAAAGTTACTTCCCGTGAGCGCAGCCTCATGGCGCAGACTAGAGGCCAGAGCCTGTAGGTATTATCCTGGGATTGGCAAAAGCAAGAGAGGGTAGTGGTTAAGGGGAGGGTGGGTGGAGCCAGATTGCCTGGGTTGGGATCTTGACCCCACCACTGACCAGATGCGTGACTCTGGGCATGCTGCTTAACTACTTAACTTCCAAATCTGTAAATTGGAAATACTAAAATTATCACTTTCCAAAGATTTCATTAATAATTAAATGGGTGCGGGTGGCCCCTTTGGCTCAGTGGGCAGGGCGCCAGCCCCATATACTGAGGGTGGTGGCTTCAAACCCAGCCGGCCAAACTGCAACAACAACAACAAAATAGCCGGGCATTGTGGCAGGCACCTGTAGTCCCAGCTATTCGGGAAGCTGAGGCAAGGGAATCGCCTAAGCCCAAGAGTTGGAGGTTGCTGTGAGCTGCGTGACACCACGGCACTCTACTGTGGGCAATAAAGTGAAACTCTGTCTCTACAAAAAAATAATAATAATAATAATTAAATGGGTTCGCATACATTAACTGCTTAGAACAGTGCCTGGTACACGCTACCAACTCACTAATGGTTAGTTCTTTTTATTTTCAGGAAAAGTGAGAACAGATTGTTTAAAATGAACAAATCAATCTATTTAAGTCATTAAATATGACATGTTCAATTTCAAATCAAAAGTTTAGTGTACCATATCTATGAGAAGAAGCAGTATGATTAATGAAGCTGGTTGCATCTAAACCAGCAACACAGCTTTGCCATTTTTTTTTTTTTTGAACAGTCTTACTATGTCACCCTTGGTACAATGCTGTGGCATTAGCTCACAGCAACCTCAAACTCCCGGGCTTAAGCAATTCTCTTGCCTCAGCCTCCCAAGTAGCTGGGACTACAGGTGCCCACAACAATGCCCAGCTATTTCTTTGGTTGCAGTTGTCATTGTTGTTTAGCAGGCCTGGGCTGGGCTCGAACCCGCCAGCTTCAGTGTATGTGGCCAGCGCCCTACTCACTAAGCCATGGGCGCCGAGCCAGCTTTGCCATCTTAACAGTAGCTAGTATATGCCAGCAAGTTAATATTTTCACTAAGTTCACAAACCACTCAGACCAAATCTCCCAAGGTTTCCTATTAGGAAATCAAAGGTTACCTATCCCAGACTCACTGCTTTACCTAAAAGGTGTGACCATGACTTACCTATCTGGAATTAAGGGTCAGCCAAATGATCTCTCAAGGCTTCTCCAGGTCTGTAGTCAAGGAGTTGATTTAACACATCCCACAGTACCCAGAACAGTGAAAAGCTTGGGGACCTCACCTAATGTGCATGATGCAATGGTATATTTCAAAACTATTAAGAGAAGAATTGTAATGGGTGTGTTAATCAGTTCAATGTAAGCATTTCATATTGTATATCAAATCAGTACACTGAACCCCATAGATGCATCAATGTACACACTTGTGATTTAATAAAAACAAACAAACAAAAAACCTTAGAAAGGCCATTAATTTACAATGCCTATGACTTAAAGCTAAAAAAAGTACACATTTTAACACATTACATACATTGTATACATCTTATTGTTCAACACATGTACTAACCCGAAGAATAAAATGCAGTAGGGAAGAGGAACTTCTTAATGAATTGCAATTAATTGTATATAATTATCTCTGAGATCTTTAAACATTTAACAAACAATAGAAAGTGGATGCAGAATTCTCCTGATAATGAATCAGAAGAGGAACATATTTCCACAGAGGCTGGAATCAGGTTGATCTGCTAAAACAACCAGATAGTGGGATAATAATACAATCTACAGACAACGTTGTGTGGGAATCTGTGTGTTATTTGGCAACTGAATCAATACAAATAACAGTCTTATCAATGACTTCATAGAACAGCCTTCCATGAATTAACAGGAGCCACTGATAAAAAGACAAGAAGAGGGCAATCTCAAGAAGCTCAAAATCCTTAACTGGTAATAATGCAGAACCTTGGCCAAATTCACAAGACCAAGACCATCAACAACAACAAAAAAATCTCTTCCTACTGAGTACTATTTTACTTTTGTTTTATATTTGTTGGTTCCTTTTAAAAAATTAAACTTTATCGAGGCTTTATTTATTTGTAGTAAAATGCAAACACTTCCAGTCCCCAGTGGGATGTTTTTGATGAAAGCATATAACCAGGACACCACTACCCCAATCAAGATATAGAAACTCCCAAAATGCCAGAAAGTTCTCTTGCACTCCTTCTGGTCAGGCCTTTCTCTTACCTTCCATTACCCAGCCCATGGCAACCGCAGTTTTCACTTCCTCATCATAGATAAGTTTTGCTTATTCTAGGATTTCATATAAATATGCAGGTCTCTACGTCACAGTCCATTGGAAGTCCACAGCGTCCTTTCCGATTCACCTGTACAAGTTTCAACTTCTCAGCTTATCGGTGTTGCTGGGAGGGCTTCAACTGTTCCCATCTGCTCCGATTTTGTGCTTCTTGATTTTTGTGTTATTTCAACACTTTTGTAATGATCCATGTAGAATTATTCACTATATCTCTCTTATAGCCAGCTTCCTTCGTGCATGATTTACATGGGGCAGGAGTTTGTTCCCTTTTGTTGCCGAGTAGTATTGCATTATTTAGATGGACCGGGAGTTACTTACCCTTTTCCTAACTGATGGGTATTTTGAGTTGCTTCTAGTTTGGATAAAGCTGTTGTGAACATCTACAAACATCTTTTTGTCAACATTTGTGTTCTTTTCTCTTAGGTAAAGTCACGTGTTGTCTATGTTCAACTTTATAAGAAAACGTCAGCTTTATCCTAAGTAATAGAAATCATTAATTGATTCACCCTTAGAGTACTTGTTAGATTTTAAAAATAGAAGAGGAGCTGCAATAAACAGTTTAGTGCAAATGTCCTTATGATAAAATGAATTTTTTTCTTCTGGGTATATGCCTGGTAATGGGATTGCAGGATCAAATGGGAAGTGTAATTTGAGTTTTTAAGGATTCTCCATACTTATTTCCAAAGAAGCTGTATTAGTTTGCAGTCCCAGCAACAGTGTGAAAGTGTTCCCTTCTCTCTACATCCTCGCCAGCATCGGTAGCTTTGAGACTTTGTGATGTGAGCCATTCTCACTGGGGTTAGATGATATCTCAGCGTGGTTTTGATTTGCATTTCTCTCATGATCAAGGATGATGAGCATTTTTTCAAATGTTTGTTAGCTATTCCTCTGTCTTCATCAGAGAAGGTTCTGTTCATATCTCTTGCCCAGTGGCAAATGGGATTGTTTGCTCTTTTTTCAATTTACAACTGCAAAAATGGGGAAATAGCCTAAATGCCCACCAACCCAGGAATGGATTAATAAACTGTGGTATATGTATACCTTGGAATACTATTCAGCCATAAAAAAGATGGAGACCTTACATCTTTTGTATTAACCTGGATGGAGGTGGAACACTTTCTTCTTAGTAAAGTAAGACAAGAATGGGGAAGCAAGAATCCAGTTTACTCAATTCTAACATGAAGCCAGTAGACCATCTAAACACACCCACATAAGAGAAAAACTCAAATCAATTCAAGGTGGGGCAGGGGAACGAGGGTAAGGGGAAAGGGGAGGAAGGAGGTGGATAGGGGTGTTCCCACTGTATGACATACCTCTTGGGGGTGAGACACAATTATAAGAGGGACTTTACTTAACAAATGCAAACATTGCAACCTAATTCTTTGGACCCTCAACAAAAAAATTAACAAAAATAAAAGAGGAAACCAGAGTAGAGAAGGAAACGAAGTGCATCTGAAAGCATGCTAGAGCCTCTTTGCTGAAGAAACTGGCAGGCAGATCCCCATGTAGGGTCCTTTCAGGACAACTCTAGCCAATACCTCCCTGGGAGCCCACTTTACCCACAGGAAAACCGCCACCTCTGCCCCACCGTCAATGGATTCGCAGTCCCCTACAGGGCTCCTCTTCAGGGCATTCCTGACCAGCCAGCATACTTTACAAGGAGGGTCAGGACTTGGAGGGACCATCAGACCCAGGGGACATGGACCTAACTCACGCAGGAACCGATAACCCAGCACCTCTCTTTAGAATGCAGTAGTCCTAACACACATTCACTGTCCTCAACTAAAGCCAGGAAAAGCGTTATTTATGTCATGTCACATAAAAAGTATCAAAACTACAAAAAAAAATCTATGTTTACAAAATGATCACCTAGCTATGTTGTTTCAGAAGTAATCGTTTTTTTTATACAAGGTAACTTGCTAAGACGCTGAGTTGAAATTACATATATAAATTTAGATTTGCTGTGTTCTTACTGTTTTGTTTTTCACATGGGCTTGCTGTTTTGGAGAGATAATCAACCCTCCTTAACTCTTGCAGAACTCCCCACCACCTTCAGAAAGGGAGAGGGAAGAAAAGGAGAGGGAGAAGGAGGGGATTAGAGCTACTCAAAGGCAGGGAATTTGAAGCTCTAAAGCAAATTTATAAGTCAGTATGCAAGAGAAGGATGAAGAAGATCAAACCATGGGGTCCAAGGGAAATGAAGACCACCCCCCCTCAGATGGTAAAGAAGCTTCCCAGAGCTATTGGCCCAGGCAGTCTTGGACTCCCCTCATACTGGGGTCAGGAACCAGCTGTGGGGCCTCCTTCCTTCTCTCCTTCCTCTTCTCCTACACCGACCCCCAACTCTGCTCCAGAAAACATTGCCAGGAGGTGACTCTGTGCGGGCAGGAGCCCCAGCCAGGGCCAGCTGGGCCAGCACAGCCTTCTGAGCCCATAATGCCTCCTGGGTGCTGCAGACTTTCCACAGCTTCACTGAAACCTGCTTTCTTGCCTTAAAAAGTGATCAGAAATTCAGTTCATAGGCCTCAAAGTCCCCTTATCACTGAAAGGAAGAGATCACGGAAGTACCTATTTGCCTTTTTTTACTCTTATTCACTGGGTTTTTAAAACAAGCGAAGAGAGGGAAGAAGGAGCACATTTACTTTCTGGGGTTTCACTTGGAATGTTTGTGCTCATCTGGAAGGCAAAATAAAGGCATGAAGATTGCCCACTGATTTCCTTCCATTTGGAGAACTCTGAGTTAGGTGTGGCTGGCTAGAACATAAACCTGTAGAGAGGACAGTCTTCCTCTCCTTAGCCTGGTGTCTCGGGTATCCCCCCACCTGGGGCTTCAGAGGGGCAGTTATCTAGGAGAGGTGAGAGGTAGGGTTCACCAGCAGGGCAGCTGCCAAACGCTTTTCTGCCCTTGCAGAAATCCAAGACCAAACTCATCACCTGCCCCTGAACCTAGGCAGCAAGCAGGTAAGGAGGGCTGGATTCCAAAGGATTCGGAGAGACTCCATGCTGAGAGACACTCAGAAAGTCCTCGGTAGGTTTCCAGTAGAAAACAGCTGGAGGGGACCATGGAGGTCACTGGGTCCCACGGGTGATTTGGATGAAAAGACACGCCCTCGAAGGACTCAGTCAGTGATCCCCCAAGTGCCAGTCACAGAGGCAGGAACTCTCCACTCTGACCTCAGGCCACCTTTACCACCCAGTGTTTCCACCTCAGGCGTCCTCTCAGCTGCCTAACACAACCTGGGGCTGGCCTTGGTGGCAGCCGCATCCTGTCTCCCACAAGACCTGCCTTCCACCCCTGCCCAGGGCTCATCTGGAAGGACGGCTTCAATGCACAACCTTGGAGCCTGATTTGTGGTCAGTACAGTGACGCTGAAGATCATAGGGAGGGCTGGAGTGGAGGAGAGGTTCATAAATTCATCCCCAAAAGTGAGGAGAGCCAGAGCACTGGCTTGGTCTGGGCCTGCCACGAAGGTTGTCCTGCAGGGGTTCCAGTGACCACCCCGTCCTCAGCCCTGCTTCTGAGGATGGCACCTCCTGAACCCACCCTAACTTGAGAGTGCTATTTCCTAGAGTGAGCGCTGACTCCTAGGATTCACCCCACCCCCATCCTTATCCTAACCCCTGCCTCTCTGGCCTGAATTGCTCCTGGCTTCCCTCCTAGCCCCTCTTTTTCAGCTCTCCCAAGCAGCATACAAAGTTATCCCAGGAAATATAAATCAGATCCTGTGACACCCTGGCTCAAAACCTCACAGCAGTTTCCCCTTGCACTGCCAGTAAAATCCAAGCTCCCGACTTTTGAAGCCATACTGCACAGTCCTGCCCCTCTGCAGCCTCCTCTGGGCTCAGAGCTACAGGACACTCACTCCAGAAGCCTTAGGGGTTTCTTTCCCTTCTTCATTCCCCAAGCTCTCCCTTGTCTCTGAGCCCTGCTCCTGCTAAACCCAGTGCTTGGCCCCACCCTTGCCACAGGCTGTCCTACCACTAAGAGCAAAGAGCCTTTGCTGATCATTGCACACTCCTTCCCCCTTTTTATTCTCTATCGCTGGGCTGTGCTTATGTCTTTCTAAGCACTTAACAAACTTATTATGCAATTTGTTTACTTTTTTTTTTTTTTGAGATAGGGTCTTGATCTGTTGCCCAGGCCAGAGTGCAGTAGCATCATCACAGTTCACGTAACCAAACTCGTAGGCTCAAGCAATTCTCCTCCCTTAGCATACTGAGTAGCTGGGACTATAGCCGTGCACCACAATGCCCAGCTAATTTTTCCTTTTTTTTTTTTTTTTTTTTTGTAGATCCAGGGTCTTTCCATGTTGCCCAGGCCTGTCTCCCAACTCCTGGCCTCAAGTAATCCCCCACTCCTCGGCCTCCCAAAGTTCTGGGATTTTTGGTGTGAGCCACCACATCTGGCCTTTATTCACTTTTTAAATGACTGTCTCCTCTACCACAATGCAAGTTCCACGTGGATAGGAACTAGATTTGTCTTATTGTCCACGTGATGCATGACAGGTACTTAAGGCTCATTTGCCAAATGAACAACTGGATACACATTCCAACAAAGTGGACAACTCTCCTTTCTCGGGAAGGATTGCTTTATAATCTGAGGTTGTGTCCTTCTCACATCGTTGAAAGTGGGGTGTTAAGATGGTCCTTCTCTTTATGAAATGATAGTAAGAATAAACGGTATTCATCAAAAATTTTTAAATGACAATCTGTGTAGTTCTTTTTCTAAAGTGTTTTTGAAATTTCATACAATATGAAATTTCATATGATATCCCAGATTAAGCAATGTTTTGAGGGTTATAGCACTGGGCCCCAGAGAAGTGAAGAGATGGATGAAGAGTATGGCAAAAGAGAGGCCAGTTCTGCAGTCAGACCCTGGGGCCCAGGTTCAAGACCCAGGTCTGCTGCTTGGTAGCTGTTGAACTCTGAGCTGGTTACTTAACCTGTCTGTGCCTCAGATTCCTCATGTGTAAAATAAGAATAATAAAAGAACCTGCTTCAGAGGATTTTATTAGAATTAAGTAAATCAAAACTTGCAAAGTTTATAAAACACTATCTGACATAAAGACAATGCTTGACAAACTTTAGTGCTATATTATTATTTGTTGATATTATATTGTTGCTATTATTATTATTATGAAGCCCATAGTCTAATGAGATGGTTTTCACCTATAATCCCAGCTACTCAAGAGGCTAAGGCAGGAGGATCACTTGAGGCCACAAGTTTGAGACTAGCCTCAGCAACATCGTGAGACCCCATCTCTAAAACTTAAAAAAAAGAAAAATAAATTCAGTTCTCCTAAATCCCCAGGCAGGACTCTTTCCTCTTTACAATTTTATCTCACAGCATAATCTCTTTCAATGTTATCTGGCCACTCCTAAACACAAAGCCAAAATTCAGCCCTTGAAAAAGCATCACACTCTGGCCAACTCAATTTTCTGGATAGTTAGGCACTAAGCCTGACAAAATGTGTTCATGTAGGATGGAAATGTTTCTGAAATATGTCTTTTCCTACTACTTAATCAGTTTTGATGAGATGAGTACCGTTACAGAAATTATGTGTAATTTCAGCTCAGAAACACCAAACAGAAAATGCAGCAGGTTCTACAGACCTGGGTTCGCAGCTCTGTACTGCCCTCCCCCATCCCTAAACCCCCACCTCCCCACCCCCAGAGCTTTGGTTTTCCTCATCTGAAAAGTGGGAAGGTCACACCCATTGAGAGAGGTTACTGTGGTCCTGTTGAGTCCAGTGAACACACAACTAGTAGCTCCTAAAACACTTCTTTCTTTTTGGGTTAATAATGTTATACATCACCCAGGAGAACACTTTAATTTAGGTCTCCAGGCAGAATTCTCCCTTTCTCAGAATACTCAGACTCCTCCCCAGAAGAGAGCTGAGTGAACACATCAAGGTACAGACCCCTTGGTGGCACCTGTGGCTCAAGGGAGTAGGGCGCCAGCCCCGTATGCTAGAGCTGGCGGGTTAAAACCAGCCCTAGCAAAAAACTGCAAAAAAAAAAAAAAAAAAAAAAGGTACAGACCCCTACCAACTCTGCACAGAGGGAATTCCTTCCTGGAGGGTTCACGCGCCTGGCAGGGCAAGTCCCCCCTCTCCTTGAGACTGTTCCTCAGGCCTCTGCTCTGCCAGGAGGCAGGACTAGCTTTCTAAGCTATGATATTTCGGAGATTGGGCTTGCACAAAAACACCATTCTTCCTCAAAGGCTTTCACACCCTGGTTCAAGCAATTTTAACATAATTCTATTTCCCTTCAATAGAAGGCTATTTGAAGATGCAAAAGCATATCTGGGGATGAATTCTAACCTTCTATTTGCAGAGTCAATTCCATTGATTTCAAGCTCTTTACCAGGTGTATTTCTACATTCTCAGGCTCAGAACCATTCTGCCCACTCCCCAACAATATCATACACTCCATGCCCCAAATGTGCGAATTCTTAATCAGCTATGATAGATAAAAGTAAAATTTATATGGCTTACATAGATAATGGTGCAGGTTCATGTTAAAGGGATCCATATTATATACTATTATTAAGTAGATATTAATAAAGCTAAGAATAAAAGGTGGGAAAATGAATGAGATTCTTTGTATCTTTCTAATGTTGTTCATTATCTAGAACCTGGAAACCAAATCAATGTATTTTCTGACTACAGTCAGCAAAATTACATGATTTCTGAATTAGTCCTGAATTATGCTTACAAAGAAATAGCACTGCTACAGAGAAAAGATGAAACCATAAATTAAAGACAGATCCAGAAATATTATTCTTGCAGTTGAGATTTAAAGGAATATACATACATACATATATAATTTCACAACTCCCACAAAGCCTAATTGCATTTGTAAAATACACCAGGGTATCCTAGCAAGTTTCTGTGGAACCATGCAAGTAAGAGTATTTATTAATTAATCGCACATCTAGCAATCCACAAATATGAATTAAGCACCATGAGTTGGCACTTAGGAGAATTTAGGTCTCTGCCCCCACAGAGCAAGTAATATGCAAAACTTTGCTCCAAGACACATGAAACCATGGCCTTCGCTACCAATATTAAGGACGTTCTATTCTGTAGGGGTTAATCTTCAAAAATTCTCTCCAAAAATATATCAGGGTCCTGCTGTGTTTCAATAGAATCAAACCCCCAAGGCTCAGAAAGAAATCATTTCACAAGCAAAAAAGAGTGCGATTATATCTGAACAATCATTTCATTAGCATAAATCTGGTGTGATATTTGGTTATGTTGTCTTAGTTTATATCCACCTTTGCAAGGTTTAAAGTATAAATTGATGGTAGGGAAAGGGTAAGAAAGGAAAACACCCTCCCTGCCCACCATGCACACACAACACAGGGTCTAAATTCAACAAGCAGAGGTAGAAGCACTGACCTAAGCACACTGCATGCACAGAAGACTCCTCCCTCCCTTTCTTCTTTCCTCCTTTCCTCCTTTCCTCCCTTTCCTCTCCCCTTCCTGCCTCTTGCTCTTAACTTTCCTACTCCATCAGCAAGGCCAGGTACCAGCAGGAGTACCTTGTACTCAGCTTGCGCCGAAGAACAAGAGGCAGGTTGTGAGAGGAGGTGTGTGAACTCGCACCTTCTGAGGTTGGGAATGTCTCCATCAGTGCTTGTCCAGTTTTTAAGTTTTACTTCCCAGATGCTGCTGGATTTATAATCCATGTGTAAAACAGGCATTTCTTGAGCCCCTCCTAGAAATCAGAGGTGAAGACGCTCAGCCCTGCCTATTCTCAGGTCTCCAAGGACCGGTCAGTCCCGTGGGAGAAAGCACACTGTGGGATTAATTGCGGTTGCACCTGCTTACATGGTCTGTTGCAGGAGCCTATGGTTCTCTACCTAGAGGAGGTCCCCTCTCAGAAGTTAGCACCTCCCAAGGGGACAGGATGTACCATTTGCCACAGCAATCTCAGACAAGGCACTTATCCTTTGTGGATCACGACACACATATCCCAACTTTCCCCTGCACTCAATACCTTCAAGCTTTCAGGTTTGAACGACCTTCGCTTACCCTCTTCCTGAAAATACCATGAGTTTCTTAAGTAAAGCAGTAAATTTGAACTAATTTTGCTTTAACGTATTGTGGAGCACTTCACAGCATGCCTGAAATTAAGCAGGAACACGCTGGTCTAGCAGCAACCTCCCTTCATTCCCAGGCCTCCAGTGAACAGCCCCTTCTCTGTCCCCCCAGCCTACCTCTACCTACTCTGACTCTGGTCCCCCCCACAAGTACGTTCCACTGATTTTATGTACTTCAGACCAAGAGGTACCATAGTGCAAAACTTCTGCTTCTATTTCCTCTTCTTATATCTTGTATCTAAAAATATCTAGGCTTTTTATTCACTTTTCAGAAAAACAAGGGAAGTTCACAGCCCAAGTAGTTACTAGGAGAAAAAGGCAGGCTAACAACAATCAAAAACTCACATGGAGTTGTGCCAGCTATGTGCCTGGTACAGTTTACAGAGTCCCCTTTAGACCTCACCACAACCCTCTGACATTTTAGTGGTCATGAGAGTGAGGTCCAAAGAGGTTCATTAACTTTTCCAGGATCACCCAAAAATAAGCAATAGAGCTGGAATTTGAACCTAGGTAGTCTGACTGTGGTTAGCAGAGTTTGAGCACTGCTACCCAAGACAGCAATCAGGTCAGCATGACAACAGGGCGTCTCTGCCCGCTTCAATGCAGTAGCGACTCTGTGAACACACGGCAATCACTCTAGATAAACTGCACGTGTGCGTACACATTTACTGAGTCCATGAAATTATCTCAGGGAAAGCAGGGTTTGCTTAGACAAGGAGAAGGAAGGAGAGAGGAGACTTCTGCCCTTGAGAGATTCTATTTTAGTAATAGTATTTTTTAAAAAAATGAACCAAACAGACCAAGCCCTGGATTTCACGATCAGTTTTCAAGGTCTCCAGACATGCCTGGTCGCCTGAAAAGGGAGACATGAGTGGTGTGTGGCCTCCTTGCTCTCCCCGTGCTTCTTTCAGACCCCATCTCAAATTGGAAAGCAGAGGAAACCTTCACCAGACTAGCCGAAGTGTCTCTCATCTCAGATCGGATGTCAAAACCAGTAGACTTTAGAAGGTCGTGAAAGCAGGCAATGTTGCATTCTCTAGTCTAGGGCAATAGCATAGACCTAAATTTCTTGATAACCAAACTCAGGCATAAAAGCCAATAAACTATTTCTCGAAGTTCTAGGGGAAAACTGCAGAACTTGTCCCGTTGTTCCGGCCTTGCTTCCCAGACATACTGAATTGTGGCATCCCACCATGTAAGTTCCTCCCCCGTAAGACTCCACTGGAGAACGGAGCTGGCTGTGGCAAAGGCCTTGGCATACAGGGGACGGTTGTTGTGGTGGTGATTACAGTGTGCTGGAGGCGATGACAGCAATGATGATCATGACGGGAATGAAGACCCAGAGTCTTGGAGCCCCATCTAATGTGAGCCAGGGACAAACACGTCTATGCTTTGCACTTTTCATGCATTATTTTATTTACTTTTCATAGTAACTGTCAGAGGTGGGTCTCAGGCGGGCACCCATTTGGAAGATGAGGAACGAAAAGGGAAAGGCCAAGTCTCTGGGGCAAAGTGCCACAATTGGGGCCAATCTGACTCCACAATTTCACATTCTTGTCTCCTGCTCCACTATCTCTTCCTTTAAGAAAACCTTATTATAGAAAGTTCTGGAAACAGGATATGCTGATTATTCAAATTTTCTGGTAAATACATATGTAATCAGTTCCAAATAGTCATTTGAAAAACTTTCCAAAATGTTCACAGTCCCCTTTCCTGCCCTAGTAAATGTAGTATACTAAGAATAAATCCAGTTCAAATTATCTATAGACATATTAGGGACCATCTCCTCGCTATCTGCCATAATGATCTGTTCTTACTGGAGACAGTAACAGATGTAAGTAAGTATAAGAATTGAGAAGGACCATCTACTAAGCCCAGGATATGCTCTGCAACTGGGGTACTAAAAATTAAGGTTCAAGAAAATTTGTTTCACGATTTGTCTTTTTCTTGCAAGTTAAGTCAAAATTGTTTGGGTTGGTAAGAAGTTTCACTGTAGTAAACTCTACTGATGTCTGGCTACGAAGTGTCCAGAGCACAAGAGACTTGATGAGAAACAGGAAAAGAAGCAAACAAAAACTTGGAAACATAACAAAGCCCAGCATAAAAATGTAAATGACCAGCCCCCTTATCCTAAGGAAAGTCCATTTTCTCATAAGGACAGTCAGTGTATTTTTATCTTGTGGTTTAATGTTTTTGCAGCCATATTTAATCATAAAAATCCAAGAAACCATATCTCACCCACAAACCACACAATGTATTTTAAGGAATGTGTCCCTTTTCTAAGAAACTGCTTGATTTTCAGGAAGTGGCAAAGTGGCAGGTGTGTTCCCATGATCAGCCAAAGAAACCAAATAAATGCTCCACTGGGCAAACCTGTTTCTCTCAGATAAACAGGTATGTGCCACATGAAGGAGGGAAAAAGGAACCAAAAGGCAGTCCTTATGTTTGCCTGGAACTTTCTGTTTTTCTATTTAAGCTGAAAAGGAAGATGGCAATCCATAACTGTGCAAACCCTGCTCTGTGGCTGAGCCAGTCTCAGCCTCTGCCTAGGATGGGGTTTTCAAAATCTCAGCTCTGGATAGACATCTCCATTTTTTTCTCCTCTAGGTAGGGAAAGGATAGTTAAGCTAGGAATTGCAGAAGCAGATTTCACATCAAAAATACATCATTACACAATTAACAGGGAGGTGGTGGTGGGGGCGATGTCCCTCTTTACCTGCTACCTTCCTCTAATGGTACCTATTGCATTGTAAACTATGAGCTTCTGGAAGTTCACCCTGGGTACGTAAAAAGCACCCAATCAATGATAATTATTGTTACAGCCATGCGTACTCAAGAAAAATCTGTCGAGTGACCAGAATAGAGGAAGAAATGAAAGAACAGGACTATCTATTTGCAAAGTCTCTTGCTAAATACTTGGTATCAGAGTTCAGAGGCTGGGATAGGATTCTCCGTATTGCAGCTTTGGGTGGTTGTGTTGTAAGCAGGGTTAAAGGCAAATTTTTTTAAATATGGGGCAGAGCTGAACCAGCTTGCTGGAAATTCCACATTAAAATAAGGGACCACCTAGGAGAGTGGAGCCATCCGGCGGTTTAGGTAGGAGGCTTGGAGGTTAAGGCAAAGTCCAAACAGAAAGAGGCTGACGGACACCATTCCAAGGGGGTCTTCTGGCCACAAAGACAACAGCAATGGCAGGTTTCAGACTACCCGAGTGCTCTGAAGACTCAGAATGACAGACTAGGATAGGAAGCTCCTCAGTAAATATCTTCCAGGAAAATTATGTCTCATAGTGAAGGAGCTTCTGCAAAAATGACCAAGGCAGGCACTCAGCCCGCAGCACCATGCACAAGGCCTTTCCTCTGGCCAAGAGGTCTCTCCCACTGCCCTTCTCCCAAACAGCCAAAGAGCAAGAAGAAGGGGGAGGGAATTGATGCTGACAGACTGGCTACTCTGGATCACCGACATTCTCCCAGGAAATGCCTGTGAGGTTGGTGACATCACTCACATTGCGCACATGACAAAATCAAGGCTGAGAAACAGGACCCCCAACATTTCCCAACTCACTTGCAATCATGCACCTAGTGTGCAGCAGAACCAGAGCTGGCATTGTGGGCCTACTTCTTGAGGGCCAACAGGGAACCCATGACCCCCCCCACCCCAGGGCTGAGCCTGCCTGTCCATGCCTCTCAGAGGCAGCTTGATGGGCAGAGAATGGGACAGCAAGTTGCTGCTGGCACTGCCTGCTCTTCCGGGAGCTCTGCAAGTTATTTCCCACAGCCTTCAGCCTGCCATTTTCCCCCTGCCTGTCCTGCCCCCTGTCCTGGAGCCACCTCCATCTGGAGATATGATCTTGTCAGAGCCTCAGCATGACCCGCTGGGCTTCAGCTCACCTGCCAGCTCCAAGCTAGATCTCTCTGACAGTTCTGGTAACCCAGCTCCAGGCAAAGAAGGAGTCCCCAGGTCAATGTGCCTCTAAAGGGTAGTCACTGGAATGGTGTCTAAATGGCAGGCTCCAGGCCCCATCCCAGACCCAGAGGCAGAATCTCTGGGAGTGGGGACCCAGAACTGCGATCAAGATCCCTGGGTGAATCTTACTCCAGCTAATGAGGGAGTTCTCTGGGGTCTCCTGGGAGGGTAGGGGCTCCAAAATGCCTTACTTATGTATCCCTCCCACCAATTCCAAACCCCCAAGCCCAAAATTGCAATCACACATGCTTAAGATAGAGATTGGGGAGGGGGGGACCAGAAAAGAACCAAGAAATAAACTGAATGACCTATTACTTTACAGAGAAACACTGTTAACATTTTGGATTAATTCTTTCCAGTATGTTTCCATGCATATTGACACAGATACGGCTTGACCAATAGAAAAAGGCAATACTGCCTGGAGGTACAGAGAGGCCAATGAAAGACTTGCAGCCAATTCCAAATGGAGAGAGTATTTGATACCCATCTAGTCTTGTCTCTCTCACCTCTGCTCCTTCTTTGGAAGGGCTCTAAACTTTCTCTTTGTTTTCCCTAATTAAACTCTTTATTACCCTGAAACTTGTGTAAGCTACTTTTGCTCTCTATCCTCACTGCCTGGCCGCTCCAATTTTATTCTCAATTTCCACTCACTTTTGCTTTCCGTTACCACTGTGTCTCACTTGAACTTTCTAGCTTAGCCAAGTAACTGAACCAGGTAAACTGGGTTCAGGAAATCAGGACCCCCAACACTTCCCATTTTAAAGACGAAGACTCTGAGGCTCACCACAGTGGACAGATGCAGATTTACAGCAGCGCCCGGGAAGAACACGTCAGTGCTCTGTTTCCATGAACTCCCATCAAGGCCTGAGCAATATAGTCTCAGAATCGGACAATTCTTTTAATGAAATTTGCGATTTTAACTGTACCTGATGAAGTACGCTCTTTCCACACTGGCTCTCATGTTCATGTCTAGTTGTGTTACAGTAGCTCTAGGCCTCTGGGGACCCACTGAAGGGAAAGCTAATTTGGGGATAAATCTAGTTTGAGTAGGTGTAGTGGGATTTATGTTGGTGGTGCACAGCCACTTTAAAAGAACTGATTGCTAACTGTCCCTATAGTTTACAGAGATACGCATATCACCAACCCAACAGCTCTGAGATGCAAAGGTGCGACTCTGGGCACCTGAGATGAGTCAGTCATGGTGGAAAATAATGGATTGAAACACAGCCGGAAGCTAGTATGTAGAAATTTCTTCCAATAATCAGACATGTTGAACTGTAGGAGGAGAATTTAGTTTTCACTAATGCCTACTCAAAAAGAGATGTTTTCTCCTGTCAGGAACATATTTGATTATACAAGGAATACAACTCTAAACATACCAGACATTTTCCCCTTTTTTTGGTAGAGATTTGTGCAAAATAGATTTTTATCCAAATTCCTGCATTGTAGGATCCAAACCTATAGTGGTAAAACAAAAAAATGTACATGTCTGTGTTTGAAGCCGTGTTTTATGCACTGTAACTATCAGTGATAAAAAACAAATTTTGTCAACCATGCTTAAAGAAAAACCAAATTATCTTTTCTGCCTCCTTGTAGAAAAATTACAAAACCATTCAGGCTCCTTATAGAAAAATTACAAAACCATAGAATGAAGTGATCAAAGAGTATCCCGCAGAAAGAAATGAAAGCAAAAAAGTATTTTAGAGGGGTGACAGACAAATTATTAATGAAAGCACTTTGTTATTTTTATGGATTTGCTAAAGTTTGTGATACATGTCAGGTTTTAAAATTTATATTGGATGTGATATCTTTTTTCCTTCTAAATAAATATTCACCATGGTTCCTAATTTTGTTATTTGTAATTTTATATTCTTTTCCTTAAAGAGGACCCCCAATCTACACAAGCTTTAAGCCCTATAAAATTTCATTTCATCACTGGAGGTGAAATAACTTCATGAGGAAGTGGCAGACCCAGGACTGGAGGACTTGGTCCCCTGAGTTTGGGATCCCCTGAACCTTACACATCTGCACCTGGTCACCCACAGGGCAGTCTGGGCTACAAAGGCAGGGTGCTAGTGAAAGGTCATGTATCAGCAAACAAGGCTCCCACCACTGCAGCCAAAACATTTGTCTTCTACAGCAGAAGACCTGAGCCAATGCATTTGTCTTCTACAGCTTTTGAAGACCTGAGTATATGGCTCGGTGGCTCATGCCTGTAATCCTAGTACTCTGGGACACTAAGGCAGGTGGATTGCTTGAGCTCAGGGGTTCAAGACCAGTCTGAGCAAGAGTGAGACCCCATCTCTACTAAAAAGAAAAATTAGCTGAGTGTCATGGCAGGCACCTGTGGTTCCAGGCACTCAGGAAACTGAGGCATGAGAATCGCTTGAGCCCAAGAGTTGGATGTTGCTGTGAGCTATGATACCACAGCACTCCATCCTGGACAACAGAGTGATACTCTGCGTCAAACAAAAGGAGAGGACGAGAGGAGGAGGGGGAAAGGGAAGGAGAGGAAGACAGAAAAGTAGAAAGAAGACCTGAGTGTGAACCTGACAAAACTCGACTCTGTGGGAACCAAGTGCCCAGATTAAGAATAAATAATCCCAAATCCTCATACAACATAACTGAACCTGATGATCCTTCCAGGTGCCACATTCCCTAGATTTGTACTGTCCAAAATGGTAGTAACTACCTATATGCAGCTGTTCAAATTTAAAGAAATTAAAATGAAAAATCTAGTCCCTCAGTCCCACTGGCCACATTTTAAATACTCAACAGCCACATGAGGCTAGTGGTCCTGTGTTGCTGGACAGCGCAGACAGAGGGCGCTTTGAGCATCCCCCTCTCCTTGCCCTCCCCCCACAACCCCCTTCCACCTGAGTTCCATAGCTCAGCTCATCTGATTTTAAACATCCTTTGCGAAGACATACCTAAGCCCTTTTTTCAAGCAGAAAGTGCTTCAGCTTCCAGGTGATTGTGGCAGATGTCTGAGGAGAGAGAGAGGCAGCGGAGGAGGGGGGAGGGGCTGTGTAGACAGCAGAGTGGAGCAGCTCAGCTGAGAAAAGGGCCATGGGGAGAGAGAGAGGAAAGAGGACCCTACAGAGAACAGGGTCCAAGGTACAGACCCTATAGAGAACAGTGCATCATCAGGCACAGGAGCCAAGGAAACAGTTCTAATCACAGCCCAAAAAGAGTAAGGAATGAGAAACATCAACTCCAGGATCAAGGCTGTCTCTTTATACCCACATACACACACTCTCTCTCTTTCTCACTTTAATGCAGCACTTTAAAGTGGTTGCATTCTGAGTCTGTGCTGGGGGATCTTAGCTCTAGCTTCCGTGGCTGGAATATCATAAGGCAGAAGTTGTAGTGTCACTGGCAGTAATACCATCCACTTCCTCAGCACCCCCACCCCATGCCATGCCCTCCCAAGAGCTACGGCCACTCCTGGCCTATGTAAGGTCTGCAGGGCAGCACCCACTTCTTCCTGGGCTGAAAGAACACCTCACCTTAATCCTGCTATGCTTGACTTGGGGAATAAAACCTCCTGTATTCTGAGATTAAAGGACAGCTTGGAGGCTTCTAGCCCCTTTCATGGGCTGCCAAGCACAAAAGTTCAGCGCACTCTAGAGGAAGAAAGCCTGGCAGAGTGAGGGACCTGTGTTCTCCCAAAGAGTGAGAGTACACGGGTGGAAGAAGTGGGGGGCCCTGGGGGAATGAGGGCGACACTCATCTCCCCCAGATCAGTTCGGAAAGGAGCTCTCAGTAGGAATAATGGACTCTGATTACTATGGTAACACCGCCAAGACAATGGCTCTCCAAGCTCTGGACAAGGCCTTAGAGTTTACATGCGTTACTCCCATTTAATCCTCACAAGAACACTGCTCCTCTTCCTACTAACAAAGAAACAGGCCTAGAAAAGGTAAGTGGCTTGCCCGGCACTAACAGCCAATGATAATTTGATGATAATAACATTGCCCTCTCCACTCTCCACCCAATGTGTAACTGTTAAAAGACAGCTACCCCGGTACAGTTTTGGACCAGGCTTCTTGGGTGCAAATCCTGGCTCTGCCGAAGACTAGCTGCATGCTATGGGGCATGTGATTCAGTACCCTGTGCCTCAGTTTCCATGTCTCTAAAATGGGGAGACTGAAAGTGGTACCTATCTCATGGGGTTATTGAGTAGATTAAATAAACTTTCACATGCAGATTACTTAGAACTGAGCCTGGAATGTGATGAACACTCCTTAGTGTTAGTGGCCATGGTCCAGACGCATGACACACAGAGACAACCAGACACAGCCCCTTCCCTCAAGACACTTATAGTCTAGTGGGAGAAAGAAGAAAGTGAACAAGTGCTAGAGTAGAAAAGATGCTCGGGGCACCCATAAAGGACCTGGAAGCCGCAAAAGCCTGATTCCTGGGCACAGTGACAACTTAGGTGAGTTCTGAAGAATCACAGCACAGGCCCATTTAAAATAGTTTCTCACTTAATCCTTGGTCCATTTTACAAACAAGGAGACCAAGGCTCAGAGACATGAAAGAGCTTCTCCACTGGTAAGTGGTACAGCTGGGATTCCAGACTGTTTCCTTCTGATCCCAGAACCCTGACTCCAAACCAGGGCAAAGTGAGGGACAAAGAAGAGGCTGCCTGGGGGACAGGTGTCTACAACACCAGTGAGGGGGGATGAGAAATGTGGGTTGATTTAACTCAGGTTTCCAAGCAAGTTTCCTTGCAGAACCTGCCAATCTTCACCACTCGACTCAGGCACCACTCTGGTTCCTCACTGCGTAATTAGTGTGGGACATGTCAGGGAGAGGCCTGAATGCCTGGCCTGCTTAGGAGGCTACCTACTTTGGTGCACACAGAGCCTGAAAGGAGCAGGCCAGCTGGAAAGGTGGCCAATACATTCCTACCCTGAGGCTCCAGGCGCTCCAGACAGCCACTGCCCCCTGACCCCACAGAATCACTTTGCCAGAAGGACAGACCTGCTTTAGACTCCACCTGATCCTTTTCCAGGAAACTTATCTGGTGTGAGCTGGGTCCAAACTTGTCAGCCTTTCCTTTCAACCCTAGACTAACAGGGACAAGAATTTCCCTCAATGTACCGGAGCACAGACAGTAGGCAGGGCTAACACCAAAAGCCCTGAGCTTACCTCCCAGTGCTGGGTTTCACATTCATTTCTACTTACATAAGACAGTTATAGACAGTTTACATGTGAGTATGGGGGTTGTCAAGTTTTAATCAGACTTTGTCAGAGCACAAAACTCATTTCCCCTTAACTGTGTTGCTTCTCACCATACCATGGTGGTGTCACAGGGGCAGAGGAAGGATGGTGTGGGTTCTTGCACCAGGCGCATCCCACACAGTGGGGCTGTCCCTCCGGCACTGGGGTCAACTCTTCTTGGGCCCTCTGGGCCTGGAGTTCCCACTATTATCAGTGTGTTCCCAGTACAGCACCTTTCTGGGACTCTGCCATATCAGTTGAAGGAGTGGGGTTCACTCCAGGTGGGGAAGGACCTCCTGCTCAACACTCCCCAGGTGTCTGTGGTTATTCCCTCTCTCCTTCCATTCTGAGCATCCATGCAGGCTGGCACAGTCAGCCCAAGAAGAGGCCCTCCAGAGATTGGGGTTAACGGTGTGTATGATGAGCAGTCTACTTCCACAGCACACCTGCAGTCCCTGCTCCCCGTGTCCTGGTTTCACTGCCAGTGAAGAGGGCCTTCCAGTGGGAAAAGGGAAGGATCAAATGCACGAAAGGAAGTGTCCACAAGGGGTTTTGAGGCGAGAGGCAAATCCAGTGCTGCCAGCACTAGAGAGCTGCCTGCTTCCAGACGAACATCAACACTCGTTGGGTCGGCATGAGGGTGAAGGTCACCTTTCCACTGAACAAGAATACAGCATGTTGGAAAAACAGCTTTTACCAAAACAAGAAAGAAGCAGGATCTAAACCAGAAGGAAAAAGTTTGAACACCCAAGCTGTGAAAACCTACAAAATAAGCATTCAAATGAGACTCCGCATAGCTCTCTCTGAGTCCAAACACCAGAGCTTTATTTAAAAAAAAATAATAATAATACTAGGACAGCACCCATAGCTCAGTGGGTGCCGGCCACACACACCCAGGCTGGCAGGTTCGAACCTGGCCAGGGCCTGCTAAACAACGACAACTGTAACAAAAAAATAGCCAGGTGTTGTGGCGGGCGCCTGTACTCCCAGCTACTCTGGAGGCTGAGACAAGAGAATCGCTTAAACCCAAGAGTTAGAGGTTGCTGTGAGCTGTGATGCCACAGCATTCTACCCAGGGCAAAAGAGTGAGACTCTGCCTAAAAAAAAATAATAATAATACTTTCCCCATCATCCTCCCTGTCCCCCCACCCCCACCCCAGGGCTAAGAGAAACACGAGCTGCTAACTTTTGAGAGTTTTCAAAGAACCTGGTCGGAGACACGAGAAGCTACCAACATATTTCTTACAAACGGGGCTTAGAGAGCAGGACCGGCAGCTGGGTACCCAGAGACGGCAGCTCTGCTCACATCTCACATCTGCCTGGCAGCTTGAACCTGACCCATCATGGCCACAGGTTCAAGTTCTGAAAGTGAAAGAAAGCACAGGGAAAGGCAGAAGGTGAAAACCTAGAGCGGTTCTCACCCTGTGAGTCGCAACCCACAGGAACTATATTAAAGGGTTGTGGCATTAGGAAGGTTGAGAACCACTGACCTAGAGGTATGGAATGAGAAGTGCTGAGTGAGGCAGTATGGTGGACACGATGAACAAAGACCACCAGCTCCCCTGCTGCAGGCTGCCTGCTCCCCTCTGACTCGTCCAGTTAAGCCAACCAGTTTGCGTGTGTCCAAGGAAAGCAGCCTGGGCCGCCTGGCTGCACTGCCTCTGCTGTTGACAGCCGAGGACAGAAACTCAAACTGGCCTGGCCTTCCTTATGGTCTGGTGAAAGCGTGCTCAGCAAAAGGAAGATCACAAAACACCTCAAAAACCCAGCCGAGAAGCCTCTGGCCAGTGTTTTTCAACCTTTTTTTTTTTTTTTTTTTTTTAAATCTCACAGCACACTTGAACTTACAGTTAAACTTCCTGCAGCACACCTAAATTATGTTGATCAAAAGAAACAAAGAGCAAAAAAAAAGAACATAGTTACTGTGCTTTGAAAGTCTTTTGAAAGTAATTTAATTATAATATTTAAAAATTTTCAAGGCACACCTAAGATCCTCAGAGCACACCAGTGTGCCACAGCACTCTGGTTGAAAATCACTGCTCTGGCCTGCGTCCACTGGAGACACTTCTCAGCTGCAGTGTGTACAGACACCAGCCATGATGGTCCTGGCCTTCACTGACCAGTGTCTATACAGAAAAAAGGATGATAGCTGGGAACTGGGCTTTCAATCTTGAGACTGAGAGATCAGACTGCTGCTAAACTCTCCAGGGTGTTAAGTCCTCTACCTAGTGGTTCTCAACTGGAAGCAACTTTTCCCCCTCCAGGGGACACTGGAGACATTTTTGTTTGTCACAACTGGCCATAGGGGGTAGAGGTCAGGGATGCTGCTGCATTTCCTACAAAGCACAGAACAGCTCCCACAACAAAAAATTATCTGGCCCAAAAGACCAACAGTGACAAGGTTGAGAAACCTTGCACCAGAGCCAGAGAGTGCTGGCTCCTAACTTCACTGCTGACTAGTTCAAGGGCCTTTGTGTAAGTTACACCCCCTGTGAGTTCTAGGTTCCTTTTATGTATTTCACAAAACCACATAGCAGTTTCTAAGTGCCAGGCACTATTCAAAGCAACCTGTACACATATTTACTCATTTAACCTTCCCAACAACCCTATGTCATACACAGTATTATCCTTATCCCCATTTTACAGATGAGGAAACTGAGATGCAGGGAAGTTAAGTGAACTGCCCAAGGTCACCCAGCTAGTAAGAGGAGAAGCCGGGATTCACACCCAGCAGTCTGAAGTCACAGTCAGCACTCTCACGTGACCTCACTCACAGGGGGACCTTACAGATGAAAGCTGACATCTGTTAGTGACTTTAGTCCCTCCTACCAAGTCATGCAGCGAATGTAGCGTCTTGTCCCTCATCCCATGTTAACTCTATAATGTTTGCATTACTCTTGAACACTGACACCCAGGATCACACCACTAGCTTGTTCTATCTCCCACCTCCCAGAGAATGGCAAACAATTCAAACATGTCCACTCCCAAAACAAGCGGTAACATCACAATGTGTATTCAGAAATCCAAGATGAGCTCCAGTGAGACTGGCATTAACATACTTTAGCAAAATGTTTTCAAATGTCCTCATGGCTTGACAACTACGACCACTGGTAAAGTCACTGAGAACGACATCCTAAGCCTGAAATTGCTTTCTGCTGCAACCCAACACTGAAGGCCACCCTGGTTCTCTCTGTGTTGGTTTTGGAAGGTCTCAAGTCTGTCTGTTTAGAAATAAATTAAAATGTTGTCCATATTCAACAGATAACCAGGCCTTCCTAAACAATCTGGAAAGCTTATTCTGAGAACCATGCTGTGAAAGCTCCCTTCCTGGCCACTTTACAACAGATAAACTAACTTTCCAACAAGTCAGAACAAAAGAGAAAAGCCCACAAGTTTTAGTACAGTGAGGTCTGTAAGCATAAGCAGGGAAGTCATCGGCCAAGCCCAACATTGGAAAACCCTGATACCTTTGTGAAAGGACACAGTCCTGCTTCATATGCGAAGAAGCCCAAGTACTGAGAGGTGCAGCCGCTGAAGCCCAGGGCAGACCCCGGGCGGACCCCTTTTGCATGGGCTCTCCTGTCCTCCCATCTCAGCCAAGGAAGGAAGCCCAGAGGCCCCTTCCCCTTCTGCCCAGGTCCCCAGTTTCCTCCCACCTGCCCTGCTAACACCCCTTTGCACACATCCTCATTTCCCATGCAGACCTCGGGGAATCCAGCCTGACCTTTGTCCTATCCCTTCATTAAAAGGCATCCACACAGGGTTGCTCAGGTCCACAGGGTCTAGTGGTCATATGGAATATCCCAAATGGCTTAACATTTTCCTAAGGCAAAGGTGTTTAGGAGAACTGAAAAGCAGGGACTGGACCACTGTGCCAACACAGGTCAGCTCAGGCCAATTAAAAGCATTGACTGGATCAGGCCAATCAGAAGTGTTGACTGGCAGCACAGCATATCGCAGACTAAATAAACACAGTTTTTAAAAATTACTTAAAGAGGGTGGCACCTGTGGCTCAAAGGAGTAGGTCGCCAGTCCCATATGCTGGAGGTGGCAGGTTCAAACCCAGCCCCAGCCAAAAAAAAAAAAAAAAAAAAAAAATTACTTAAAGACCATAATGTTTAGAGGCGTAGATGAGAAGCTTCCAACCCCAGAGTACAGAATTGCTGGTCCTTGGTGATTTACAAACAGAACAAGAACAGCCACCCTCTCCTGTCTGTCCTGGGAAGTCACACCTGTGTGCCAGCCCACTTAAGCTCAGGGTCTGGAGCAGGCCCCAGGAACAGTGAGTGCATTGGAAGGCCATTCTGGCTAATGACAAGGAAAGAAGTAAACTGCAAGGCTGCAGAGGACCCTGGGGGTAGGAAGTGAGGTAGCAGGGAAGAGTGTGGCTGGGCCCGGCACCAGGAGCGCTTCAACTGACTTGAGAGTCATTCATTTGCTTTATATTAGGAGAAAGAAGATATGGACACTAGAAAAATGAAAGTGCTGAGAGCAAAGAGCTACTGTACTTGGGCAAAGTGGAAAAGACAGACCATTCATTGGTGAAAATACAACCTCCGTTACTAAAATAATATAGAGCTCACTAATAATCACAGCACTGCCTCAGTGAGTATTAATTGGATATTATATATAACATATTACGCACTGAGTAAGTAACACTTATCTCTAGTACATATGAATATATTTTAACACATTTGGCAACGTGGTGTGGTGGAGGGGACTTCTTCCAGAGCCAGGCTTCCCGTGTGCAAATCCCAGCTCAGCCACTTACTAGCTCCGTTCTGGCAAATCCCTGAACCAACTTTCCTTCTTTCCTTCCTTCCTTCTTTCTCTCTTTCTTTTTTAAAACAAGCATGGAAGTTCCCTGAGGAAAAGAAAGGTAAATTTACAGAATAAGAGCAATATACGTTCACCACAGACAGAATGGGTCTCCACTGCCAGGACAAGTAGGTTGAGCTAGAAAATTCACCCAAGGCACAGCAGTAATCAAAAGCAAAAGTGAGTGGAAACTGAAAATAAAACTGGAGTGGAACAGGCAGTGTGGATAGAAAAGTAACACAAGTTTCAGGGTAACAAACAGAGATTTTATTAGGAAAAGCAGAGATAAAGTTTAGAGCACTTGCAGAGAGAGTTGGAAGTGGGTCCCTCTCACGAGGGAGAAAAGGTGAGAGACAGAGAGACCCCTTGAACCTTTCTATGAAGCAGTTTTCACCTTTGTAAAATGAGTATAAAAACAATGTCTACCTCAAATAAAATATCCATACACGATAGCTTTTATTTTTAAAAAGCCTCAGGGTTTACATAGATGAGTGAAAGACCTGGGTGGCAAGCAGTTTACGACAATTCCTTCTCTTCAGAAGTAAATGCTGAGTTATCTTGTCTTTCCTGACTTGAGCTTGGGTTGTATCCAAGAACAGAGCCTTTCCTGTCTATGTACATGGAGGCAACAGAACCAGGTACCTGGCCTACCGTTTCTCTAATCTCTACTCAGCCAGAGCTGAAATTCCACTCAAGACTGAGGCCCATCTCACCTCCAGGTACCCTGTGTCCCTTACTCTGAGTTGTGGTTAATTAACTCCAGCTGTCTTGTTTCAAAGGGGTCCGTCACGTGGTCTTTGGAAAGAAGCACCCCCACTACGACAGAAGATCCTGACTGCAGTTGTGAAGGACTGTTGTAGGAAAAATTATTTGATGAACTATATGGCTAACTTTATTCAGGGGATCCATTTAGATAAGTATATGGACTACTTCAATGGGGTTCTGCAGTGCGGGAGAGAGACCAGGCTCAGCTCCGAATACAAGGAAATGTGGAATGCAGTTTAGGAATAGGATGGGGGTCAGTGGATGGAAAACCACAGAGGAAGCATCAGGAGTGAGGGCAGAAACTCTGGCTAAACTGACACGGCAGGATTCTTCCTGGAGGAGGGCTGGGGTGACCAGACATCACCTCGGGGTGGGAAAGGATGATACCAAAAGTCTTATGACTACCAATAGGATAGTGTTAAGAGGTGGAGCCTTTATGGGGTGATGAGGTCGTGAAGGCAGTACCCCCATGAATGGGATTAGCGTCCTTAAAAAAGAGTTGAAAGGAGCACCCCTGCCCCTCCCGCCATGTGAAGACACACAGAAGGCACAGCCTGCAAGGAAAGGGCCTCCCCAGACACTGAGCCTGCTGGCCCTTTGATCTCAGACTTCACAGCTACCAGGACTGTGACAATGACCTATTCTAAGGTATTTTGTTATAATACCTTAGGTACAGACTAAAACAGATGAGGAACTCAATCACATGAGATATTAGGGGTAGGGAATTCTGTCTAAACCTGATTCTTGGACAATGCAGAGATGACCACAGAAGCTCAAAAGTTGAGGCCTGAATTGAAAAAAGGGCTCAGCAGATCCTGACTAAGGTTTGGCCATGGAGAGAATCTTGGTCAGGCCCAGCCTCAGGGACAACCTGTGATGGTTAAGAGCCATACTCCCAAAGACAGAAGACTCTTGAAGGACCTGCTTTTTCTGTGCTGGGAGGAGGAGCCTCAGGTTGGCAGAAGGGGCAGAGAGAGGGGGAGGGAGGTGCTAGGAGAAGGCCAGGGCCCACCCAATGGCATCGTTTTGCTCTCGCAGAGCCCCTGCACTCTATAAGATAAAGGAGCCACTTACCCTCCCAGATTTCCAGGGGCAGGAAACATTAGTTTTATCCGTTTTTTATTTATTTTTTCCAATCTTAGTGTACCCTAGAATCAAAGTTCTCACTGCATGGACACAAAACTAATTCAGACTCTTTTTACTTGATGTAAGAAAGAAAAACTTGGTTTCCATTAAGCCACTGGCAAGGTACACAAAGCCAAAAGGGCAAGAAGGAAAGGTTCTTCCGACCTGGACAGTCTTCCTCTGAGGGGCATCGGAGCAAGGGGGAGGAAGGAAGCGAGACAGAGTCCAACCTCAGAAGAACTGCTGACAACATCATCATCAAAAAGTATGACCTTGCACTTGTCTCTACTGAGTGCACAGCCCAAGAGAAAAGGCTCAACATGTCCATCCTCACAGTCTCTGTTGTTCTCCACTATACCCCTGTCCTGCCTCAGATGAGGACCTTCAGAACTAAGCTGTTGGTCTAATTCAGGACATAGTCCTGAGTGTGGTCACGCACGCACACATGCACACTCACACACACACACTGCACACGTGTACACATACTCACATCCCCACAAGCTGGAGATACACAGGAGACAGAATAGGACCCCTCTAAGGACCTGCAAAAGCACCTGGCTGCCATCAGCAGCAGAGCATAGAGTTGTACTTAACGTCTGAGTTTCTGAAGGCAGCAGTGTCTCCATAGGCAGGAAGAGAGACCGATGAAGCTTCCTTCCAGCTGAAACGAATGAAGGTTTTGTTGTCTCACTAGAGTGTTGTAAGAATTGATTGTTCAGGAGTAATAACATAAAATCTAACAGTCTGGTTCCCAGGCCAGAAGACAGACCAGATCTATTCATTTAGCAAGCATTAAAAACCCACTGCTCAGTTAAACCAACTGCTCCCTCTTTGCAAGGAGAAAGCTGCACAGACTCACGGGCTGGCCTCTTTGCCATCTCCACAAGACGCTGAAGGTGAACTCACACTACCACCATTTTGGATGTTTCCTTACAGCAGCCATGAGCCATAAAAATAGACACTGTTATTAAAAATCAAACCTCTGCCACTATGTCCTGAATTAGACCAACAAGTTCCTTTTTAAACAAGGTGTGATGTTCAGAGAACATATCTATTTGCTGATTGTTCCTGAAGAAAGGATCTCTCTTCTCTAGGAAATTACTTCCACCAGAAATCTGGACTTTTGTTTGATGTGGCTTATGTGTTTCCAGGTGTTTTTAGTGTCCCTCATCTGTTTCATAAACCCCACTGAAGAGTGGGGTGCTTCCAGAGAGAAGTTAATATTGACACTGTCTTGATGAACTTGATGTGGAAGACAACAAACATCTGTAACATACCTACATGTATTACACATCATTTACTCTGCCATGAGTTTAACATGCATCCTAGAGTCTAGTATCTAGTGAGCATGACGATGAAGCTTCACCTTCATTGTCTCATTGAATAGTCCCAGGAGCTCTCTGAAGTACTGTTGTTATACCCAGTTTACAGATGAGGAAACTGAGATTCTAAGAATAATCTCCCCAAGGTGCTAGAAGTGGTAGGCATAGTGGTCAAGTCCAGTTGGATCTATCTCCAAATCTACATTCTTGTCCCTGATGAAAAATGCACTCAGGCCACGTTCTTCTCCCCTGCCGGCAGAATCTGGAGCATTTCTGGGTTAGTGTTAAATGACAAAGACCTTTCCTGAAACAGACTTACTGGAAGCACAGGCCTGGGGAGGCCTAGTGGGGGTAAGGGTAGAATAAGATCAGAGAAGACTGCTCTGCTCTTCTCCAGCGACACAGAGCCCTCTGCCTCAGGACTCACCACCTGTGGGCAGGGCTTCTCCACCAAGAGCCCAGGATGAGCCCGAGCCAACTTTGCTTCTCTCATCTTGGTTTCCTCACCTTTAGCATGAGTACGATGAGGCCTGTTCTATAAGGCAGCTGTGAGGATCTAATGGGATGAGAACGTTAACACATTTAACAAAGAGCCTGGCACACAGGTGGTCAGTAAACAATGGTTTTTGTTACTATTTTGGTGGATTCCCAAGAGTTATTCTGCCATCCAGTTAAGGGAAAAGAAGGGAGGCAGTCCTCCCTTGTACCTTGAAGAGTACATAATCATCAGCATGTTTTAAAATTTTTGGTGCAAGTGATACTAAAAATTAAACAGATGTTTAGTTGGTTGCATTATTGCTTTTAATTGCTGTATAGACAAGGTATACCCTGTTGCCTGCACCTGGGAGGTCCTCTCCAATCTATCCCTGCCCCACTCCCCATGTCCCCACCTAGAACTTTTCCAAATTTCCCACAGAGAAGGAGCAGAGAGGCAGTGGGGAGCCCACCCACCTTTTATCCCCATGGTGATAGCAATACTTCAGGGGAAAAGAGAGAAGCTCCTTCAAAAATACAGACCTCCCTCGAAAACTTTCCAGAGAAAAGGAAACATATGTGCAAAGGCCAAAACTGAGGAGGAAGCTGCTGTTTAGAAAAGCTGAAGAGAGGGGGAGGCTGGAGAGGTAGGTGGGGACTACCTGCCAGGGCTGGATAGGCCTTGCAAAGGATTTTCAGTTATCTTTAATCCAGCAAGAAGCCACAGGGCTGGTGCATAGACAACCTGGAAGGGTCAAAGCAGGGTGGGGGAACCAGTCAGGAGCCTTTTGCAGCTGTCAAGTAACAGTGGCCTGGGCTGGAGAAGTGGACGTCAGAAGGGACAAGCACATGGACTCAAGCACTCATCCTCAGGAGGAGGAATGGGTCGGAGTTGGTGACAGATTAGGTGCAACAGGTGACAGAGGGGAGAGCATGTAGCTAGCTCCTGGCCCAAGCAACTGGGGGGACAGTGGTGCCCTTTCCTAAAACAGGTACCCCTGAATAAGAGAGACTCCGGGGCTGCAGCAGGAGCTGGGTGGGTTTGATTGCTGAGCCGAGTCGCACACGTGTTGAGTCATCCAAGTGGAAATGCTGAGAAGGCAGTCGCAATTACAGTTGAGTGCTCCAGAGAGCCATCCAGATGTGATACACAGAGACTGAGCCAGGCCAGAGAGGACACCGTAGGGACAGAAATCCTCAGACCAAGCTCTGGGGAACCCCGATCCCCAGTGGCCAAGCAGAGGCAGCAAAGGAGATGAAGCAGGAATAGCCAGAAGAGCAGGAAAGAACCCAGGAGAGGGTGGGAAGAAATGAAGATTCAGAGGTTTGAATAAACTTTTTTTTGTATTATCAGACTTTATTTTTTATTATTTTTATTATTTTTTTATTGTTTGGGATTCATTAGGGTACCAGGAATGAGGATACACTGATTGCATTTGTTAGATAAATGTCCCACCACCAAGAAGTGTGCCACACACCATGACCTGCCGTCGTCCTCCCTCCTCCCCTCTCTCCACCTCTCCTTCTCCTACCTCCCACTATGTATTAGCTCACTTCTGCCTTCATATTAGAATTGGCTACATTGGATTCTTGCTTCTCCATTCTTGTGATGCTTTGCTGAGAAGAATGTGTTCCACCTCCATCCAGGTTAATTCAAAAGACATAAAGTCTCCATCGTTTTCAGTGGCTGAATAGTATTCCATGGTATACATAATGCTGCTTTGAGAGCAAGAACAAGGCCGTGTGCCTGTATGGAAACATGGGTCAGTGGTGCTCTTTTTTAGGAGCAGGTATAAGGCACTGAGCTGCAAGTGCTGCAGGGGGATGGAGAGGAGACAGGTGCTCACAGCCCAGCACTCCTCACACATCCTCCTCACCCTGTTTAGCACACTTCCTTTACAGTCATCAGCCTAATATAAGAAGTCTTACTTCTCTGCTTGTTCACCTATTTTTTGCCTTCTTCCCTCATGAGAAATCTAAGGTCTGCAGGGCAATCTTCTCATCTGCGTATCCACAGCTGTGCCCTTGGTACCTAGAAGAATGCTCCACACAGAATAGGGACTCGAGAAATACCTGTCAAATATTGGATGAATGAAAAATAAACAGAGTGAAGTCTGGTTAAGAAGCGAGGACAGAGAAGCTGAAAAACAGAAATTACTGGTGAGAATGAGCCAGTGATGAGGGGGACGGAGGGGTCAGTGCTTTTGAGAAGTGGGGAATGCCAGCTCAGGTGTAGGTTTAGGGCACAATATGGACACCAATATAAATGCTTTGAAGAGAGAATGAGAAATGTTTTCTCATCTATATGACATCCAACACACACAGCTTTGATTTAGGTTATGTCCCTCCGAAGCAAACCCTGAGACAGGATTTCTGGGCAAGTGATTCACTAAAGAAATGCTCTCAGAGAGTCTGCAAGCGAATAGGGCAGCAGGACAGAGAAGGGGACAGCCCAAGCCAAGTGTGACCTCAGCTCCATCCCTTGGAGGCCTCCGGAATGTAAACTGCACCTTGTCCAAGTTTCTACATCTCCCCTCTCCCCCGCCATTACCAAGGCAAGGTAGCTGAGCCTTAATATTAACCAGGTAACTCTGGTTATTATTGGCTGCCAATTGTCACCAGGGGAATCTCCCAGGGACTCCTGCTCTCGGTGCAATCCTTTGAAGAAGGTTACAGGACAAGGCTTAGAAACAAAGGCCACAGAAGCTGTGGACAGGCAAGCAGAGTGGGTCACAGTGATCCAAGTGTGCCTGGGCACAGCACTGCCAACATTTGCTACTGAATCAGATAGGGTTTTGCATGGATTACCCTAAAAGGGCCCACCACACACACAGCTTCATTCCAGTGGGCAGGATGGTGCAGGCATCATTACCACTTAGAATAGTGTCTGTTCTGGAAAAGGATCCTCCAAAGGAAGACATCAAGGCTCCTATAGTGCACAGAAGTGGTCTTCCTAGACAACTAAGGGTATGTGATACGTGCCTACTAAGGGAGGATTTGGACCATTTAGAGATCCTTACACATTAAGAAATGGAAAATTGGACAATTTGCATTCCATTCCCAGGACGTGTTTATTATTATCACAGTATTGTGGTGGTGTGGAATCCTCAGAAACAAAATCAATTGAAATAAACGAAAATACACTAACCAGCTAACATTTACTGAACAGCTGCTGTGACTCCAGTTCTGTGCCAGAAATGGTGAAATAGAGAAAAGTCTCCTGTGCTAAAAGTTTATCCTCAGGCTGGGGGCCGGGTGAGGCTCCTGAAACAATTCAAGAACAAGGCAAAACAGGATAGATGGGAGACTGTGTAGTATGATGATGGATTAAGAGTTGTGCCCCCGAGTCAGAGACTGGCTAGGATTACTTCCTTTCTGCCACCTGACGCTCCATGCCTCAGTTTCCCCATCTGAAAAATGGAGGCACTGATGGTATCGAGTTCTCAAGATTCCTATAAGGATAAAATGAGGCCTTTAGTGAGGAACTGATCCTGCAGTGAGCACCTGTCCTTGGTATTGCTACTATTATTACTGGAGGTGAGGCATGGGAAAGCCCACTACTTCCCTGACTTGTCCTATCCCGCTCTCAGGAAGGGTCAAGAGATTTATATTGGGCTATGAGGTCACATTAGAAAGACATCAGGAAACATCAGTCCTTGTTTTCTTGGGCCCAGATGCGACAGAGCTGAGCACAGACTGGACCTTGAGCTGAAGGGCAGATGGATGGTGGTGTGCTTCCCTTCTCAGCTGGCCAGGAGCCAAGACCAGTATCTTTCTGTCCTGGGAGCCTTTCAAACACACGTGCTCAGACCTTAAAGAGTGATAGGTCAGCAAAGACACACTGGGTGAGCCATCAACATCTTTGCATCCCCACTGACTGTTTCCCGCCAGCCTCCGGGAGCCAGTGCCAACTGTTTTCTGGTCAGCAGACAGAATGGGGTACCCAAGCCCCATGTATCACACAGGCCTGTGAGCCAGCTGCACCTCCCTGCACAGCTGGGTGACCTTGGGACAGCAACTTTGACTTCTGAAGCCTCAATGCCCTTGTCTGTGAAACCATTCCTGACCTTGACTGCATATTAAAATCACCAGGGGAGTATTTAAAAGTCCAAATGCTCAGGCCTCACTCCAGACCCTCCCCCCCCCAAAAAAAACAGATCCTCCAACGGATCCACTGCCGTAAAGGACAGGATCGTCCTCTGCTCACAGGAGTGGAATTAAATGAGATTACCCACGGGAAACATTCCCCACCACGCTTTACTCAGAGTGCTCTGTCATGTTGTACCATTCAGAGATCCCAGACTCTAGAAATAGTCCCCACGGGCCACAGAGGATCGTGCCTTAGAAGCTTTAATCTATCCAGGGGAAACTTCTGTTTAGGGGTCTTGCTTTGGCAAAGATCAAAGATCAATCCCACACTTTGATTTATCTAGGTATTTTGGTCACCCTGGTCCTGAATCATCTTATTTCTGGAAAGAAAAAAAGGTCAGGCCCAGAAAGTGTTCCCCCTCTGGATTAAGGGCTCTGTGTCTCAGTCCTTGTTTCCTGCCCTCACTCCATGGGCCTCCTACCCCCATCCAAAGGGAGCCTAGGCCCTTGGCTTGCAGAAAGTGGCACAGGGCCCAGAAATGAGCACCCATATCATGGTTACTGTGAGGACGCCCCAACAGTGACATCCATGGTAGAGTTGCAGAACAAGAGCTTCTGTGCCAGGCCCCTCTGCCATGTCTCTAGTCATCATAGGGCTTCAGGCTCTGGGATACATGAAGATGCAGCCAACTAAAAAGTGGGGGCAGAGCCTCTCCAGGCCTTGCTTCCTACATAGATGATGTGTCTGGACACATAACGGAGAGAAGGAACATAAAAACAGGTGGGATCCATGTCATTTATATTTTTAATAAATACTCAGAAGAACAGGAAGAGAATTTCAACTCAACCAGCAAAAGGGGGCAGGTAGCATCCCAGCTGGAAGGAGAGCTGGCAGGTGACAGGGGAACAGTGCTGTCCACTCAGTGCTAAGGCAGCATTTGTCACCCAAGGGGAGGCAAAGATGCGAGGCAACAAAGCAGTTGGTGGAGCCTGTTCCAGTATCATCACAGGCCAGTAAAGGACAGCTGACGTGTGCACTCTAGATCCTGACACTTGTCAAGTTATTCAACAACACATATGAGCCAAGCACACCTAGCCAACTGGCTATCTGATTCCACCACCCTATGAGATAGGTACTGTTATTATCACCCCCACTTTGCAGATGAGGAAATGGAGGCACGCGGAACCCAGGTAATTTGCCCAGGGTCACACAGTTAGTATATGATAGACTTGGGATTTGAACTCTGGCAGTTTGGCTCCTAATTCCTCAGCCAAATTGTCCCTAGTCTAGTGAGGATGTCCAATAGGCTTACAGACAGACAATTAAAATATAGAATGTTCTCAGTGATTAGAGGGGGCTAACACAGGTGGTGTCCAGAATCTCATTCTTTTTTTTTTTTTCATTTTTGCAAAATCTCATTCTTAACTGATGGTCACTCCTGAAAAGGAAAACAGAAGGGCCCAGCTGGTGACAGGCTGAAAGGCACAAGGAGACCTTATTGGGTGTTCACCGAAGAGGAATGAAGAGATAATGGACACACAAAGACCTGCAGGTGGAATGTTTCATGGCAGCTTTATTTGCAACAGCCAAAGTTTGGAAACAATCCAAATTTCTATCAACAGGTGAAGGAAGGGGAAAAAAATTTTAAAAAACAACTACAGCACATCCACACAACAGGATACTATTCCCCAGTTCAAAGACTGAATTGCCGATCTGTAAGATGTGATGAATCTCAGAAGCATTATGCCAAGTAAAAGGGGTCAGAAACAAAAAGCATGCATATTTTATGATTTCATGTATTTGGAATTCTGAAAAAGGCAAAACTCTAGCTTTAGAAAGCAGATCAGTGGTTGCCAAGGAATAGGAGACAGAGGGAGAACTGAGTGCACTAGGGCCGAGAGAACCTTAGGGGGTGATGGGAATGTTCCAGATTTCGATTGTGGTAGTGGCTACATAGGCATTCACATTTGTCAAAACTCATCGAATTGTACACTTAAAAAGGTGAATTTTATTATATGTACATTATACTTGATTTAAAAACATTTCTTTTTATTGTTGGGGAATCATGGAGAGTATCATGAGCCAGATTACACTGCTTGTGTTTGCTGGGCGAAGTCCCTCTATTAATAGTGCCCTGCCCCTAAGAGGTGTGTCACACACTGTGTCCCCCTCACCTGGCCTCCTTTCCTCTTCCCCCTCCCCCTCCCCCACCAGGTACTAGCATCATTTGCCCTCATGTCAGAATCGAGAACATTGGGTTTTTGCTTCTCCATTCTTGTGATGCTTTACTAAGAAAAATGTATTTCAAAACCATTTTAATGAGAGACTTGATGTTATGCAGTCCCAACTCAGATGTGCCACACTCTGAAGCTAGGTGTGAGAGTAATGTATGTTCTGCTCCTTTTACTCCTTTGTGGTTTTTTTTCCTTGTTCTTTCCTTCCCTCTTCCCTTTTTCCCTGCCTCTCTGCCTCTATCCCTTCCTCCCTCCTCTCTCTCCTCAAAGCCTACCATCTCCTTTTCCAAGCCAAGCCTAAGCGACAGGCCCCTAAGCTCCAAGCATTTCCAGCACTGCCATTACCAATTAACGGAAAAGATCAGACCCCCAGGCAGACTGGTGCTCAGCCTACTTCAGAGGGGCAGATGTTCTGCAAAACTGGCCAGTGACCCACAGAGAAGGCTGGCAAGCCTGTGAGCTCTCATTGGGGCCTTCTGTGGCTTCGGCCTCCCTCACAGAAAACATGAATACAGTAAACAAAAAAGAGGAGACACCTTTCCAAGAACTACTCAGCCTTGAGATGGAGGGAAGTCATTTGTCTCTGTCCAAATAATAAATGTTCCTTCCTCATAATCCCTGATAAGCTATGAATTATTCTAAGACATTTATTTGGGCATGGGGATGAGGGGCATCAGCAAGAGAGAAAGGGAGGTAGAGGGAATGAGGGAAGCAAGCACCATACTGCCCTGAGGGAAAGCAGGGTGAGCTCTGACCACCTTTGACCCTGAGAAGGATCAGGGAATAGAAGAAACCCTTCACCCAACAAATGCCCACACAACTACCGGTAGCATGAGGGTAAAACTTTGGTCTAAGACAGAAGAAAACAGGCATCAATAAGAGACAGAGTGAGCAAGTCTGGGCAGCTAGTAAACAAAAAAGGAAAGATACCATCTTTAACCCTAACTCACTCTGTGCCAGGCTTGGAAAAAAGCTATATCCAACAGAAAAAGCCAAAATCCATCTGCTTTCCCAATTTACCAAGATAGAAGATTAACTCTCTAGTAGTTGATGTACTTTTGCATTTAAGGCTAAACTATTTGTTATCTACTCAATATCACCCCCTTCTATTTTGGTAAGACTCTTATTGGCAGATTTAAAACACCCCACACACTTACACCAACTAGTTCCTTCTATCTTAGTCTAGAAGGAACATGTGTACGTTGCATAACTAAAATATACCATCATATCTATTGAGTGAATCATGGAACAGATTGTAATAAATATGTGGATACATATATTCTGTCAATAGACACAGTATAGTCTTTCATGGTTAACAAGTGTTAAGGTTTATTACAGTATTAAAGAAAATCCTTTAAGGGTTTTATTTTGAGCACTATGGTAGATTAATAGCCACCTCTATTGAAAACAACTAAGAAAACTGGGTACTATGGAAAAATATCTTTTGAAATGACTGATAAGCTGATAAGTTAGTGAGAAATTAAGTAATGAGCAATGAGCAAAAATTAAGTAAAAGCTGGATTCCAGGTTAGGAGCCAATTTCTGAAGCCAGTTCAAGGACAATTGCCAAACAAAATGACCTTTTGTGGCTTCAGGGGAAAAACAGATGGGATGAGCATTTATAATAACTAATAAACAATATTATCACTTGGATGCAAGGACACCAGTGAATACCAAGCATGGCAAATAAAAAGAAATATACACATAGATATTCTTTGTAAAACTGTAAAACACCGGCTCAGCGCCTGTGGCTCAACGGGCTAAGGTGCCAGCCACGTACACCTGAGCTAGCGGGTTCGAACCCAGCCCGGGCCCACCAAACAACAATGACGGCTGCAACCAAAAAAAAAAAAAAAAAGAAAGAAAAAATAGCCGGGCGTTGTGGTGGGCGCCTGTAGTCCCAGCTACTTGGGAGGCGGAGGCAAGAGACTCGCTTGAGCCCAGGAATTGGAGGTTGCTGTGAGCTGTGATGCCACATCACTCTATCCAGGGTGAGAGCGTGAGGCTCTGTCTCACAAAAAAAAAAAATTAAAAAAAATTAAAAAAAAAAAAAAAAAAAACTGTAAAACACCAAAGACAAATACCAAACATTTAAAGCAGACAGAGAGAAGGAAAGACAAGTAGATTTCAGAGGCAATGATGGAAAACATAAGACATTATCTCTCTAAAGTAACTATCAACTTAGAATTCTACTCAGCAAAAATATATCATAAACAAATGAAAAGTTAGTGTATTTTTAAGCAAACTCAAACAGCAGACTCTCACTAAAGAAAATTCTAAAAAATGTATTTAGGCTATATCTGAAAATACTACACAAAATAAAGTTAGTAAAGCTATGTTAATATGAATCCAAATAGACTTTAAGACTAAAAGAATTATAAAGAAACAAGTTTCACTTAATTATAAAATGTTCACTCTACTAGAATGGTAAAGAAATTTTAAACTTATAAATACCTAAGAATGAAGGCTCAAAAATAAATATAAAATAAAAACTGACAGACTATAAGAAGAAAGAGAAAAATCTATAATAGTGAAATCCTTTAATATACTCCTCTCAGTAAATGATCAATCAGGCAGACAAAAATCAGCAAAGATATAAAAGATTGGAATGACACAATGAAGAAGCTTGATCTGACAATTAAGAAGCTGCATCCCACAACTGTACAATCCATAGCAAAAAGGCTCAGAAAATGTAAAAGGTTGTGTACTATTCAAACAACGTTTGACAGTCATGATATAATTAAGTTATAAATCAGTAACAAAAAGATAACAACAAGAAAAATAAATACCCAGAGGATTGAAAATTAAGAAACACAGCTATAAATAATTCATAAGTCAAATAATAAATCATAGTGGAAATTATTAAATATTTAATACTTAGAACCAAATTATGTAAATATATTACATACCAAGAATATGACCAAGTTAGAGTAGAAATATATAATGAATAATGTTCATAATAGGGGGGAAAAGACTGAAAGTTAAAAACTCAGACATTCAACTTAAGAAGAGAGAATAGGGGACAGCACCTGTGGCTCAAAGGAGTAGGGCACTGGCCCCATATGCCAAAGTGGCGGGTTCAAACCCAGCCCTGGCCAAAAACTGCAAAAAAAGAGAAGAGAGAATAGGGCAACCCATTTGGGACCCCTTCCATTGTACTGAAAGTTTTCCTATCTTATAAACTATTGCTCCATTGCAAAACAAAAGAATAAGAAAGAACGATAGCTCAGACCTAAATGTTGGCAGAGAGAAAATAATAAAAAATTAATATAGAAGTTAATGAACTAGGAAACAATAGAGAGACTAATAAAATCAACAATTAGTTCTTTAAAAGATCAATAACACTGAAAAAATTCTGAAAAGTATATAACAAAAAAATATAGAAGATACGATAGCATTAAAAATGAAAAAGGGACGCAACCATAGATACTAAAGAACTTAAAAAAATAAAAGCATATTATAAACAACTGCATGGTAAAAACATTTAAAACAAATAAAATGGACAAATTTCTAGAAAAATCTAACTTACCAATATTAGTTCAAGAAAAAAATTAGAAACTGAATACCTACTATCTATGGAAGAAACTGAGTCAGAGGTTTAAAGTCTTCAGGTAAAAAAAATTCCAGCCCCACATAAACATTTTGTGAGAACACATAAAGAGGAAATATTCAACAACCAGCCTGGTGTGGTGGCTCGTGCCTCTAACCCTAACACTTTGGGAAACAGAAGCAGGAGGACATCTTGAGGCCAGAAATTTGAGACCAGCCTGAGGAACATAGTGAGACCTCTGTCTGTACAAAACATAAAAAAAAATCAACCAGGCATGATGGTGTACACCTGCAGTCCCAGCTACATAGGAGGTTGAGACAGGAGGATCAGCTTAAACTCAGGAGTTTGAGTTTGCAGTGAGCTATGACGTCACTGCTTCCATTTGAGCCTAGGCAACAGAGTAAGACCCTATCTTAAAAAAAGAAAAAAATAATATTCTGCAATCTATTGTACAAGTTCAGCAAAACTATGATACAAAGTCTGACAAGAATAATATGATAAATGAGAATTATGGTTCAATATATGCATAGACACAAAACTTAACTTTTATTAGCAAAACACATCTTTCAATGCATAGAAAAATGAACCTATTATGACCAAGTGAGGTTTATTCTAGGAAACGGTTAATTTAACATTAGAAAAAACAGCTTTCCAGTTCTTAACAAACTAAAGGGAAAAAATTATATAAATCTTCTTCTCAACAAACACAAAGAAAGTATTTTGCAAAGTTTCAATCACAGTTTAAAAAAAAACACCAAATATTCTTTGCAAACTACACAAGAAGAGTAATTCCTTATCCTAATAAAAAGAATATCAAATACATAGAGAACAGCCTTCTCAAGGGAAAACATTGAACATGAAAGGCAAAACTAAAACTTTTAGAAGAAAATATAAGAGATGTATTGTCCTTAGGGATGTCTTTAAAAAGACACACATGTTCAATGATAAAGGAAAGACTGATGCATTTTATTACATTAAAATTAAGAATTTCTGCCACTCTAAAGATACTGAAAAAGATGGTGAAAACTGCCACAGATTAGGAAAAGTTATTTGCAACACTGAGAAATCGTCTCCAGCATATATAAAGAACTCCAAAAAATAAATAAGAAAAATGTAAATTCCCTAATTTTTAAAAAAATGGGTAAAAGACTTGAAAGCACTTCAAAGGAAAAGAAAATGCAAAAGACCAATAGCATAGACCACCATAGCAATTTAGACCATGCTAAATCTTTTTAGTAATCAAATATGTTTATAAATTAAAACCAGATAAGATGCTGTCACACATCTGTTAGACCAGCAAAAATCTCTGACAATAGCCTTCAAAATATAAAGTGTTTGAAGGTTGTAAAGAAATTATACACTGCAGCTGGATAAAGAAATTGGTTAAACGCATTGGAAATTAATTGTTTTATTAAAGTGAAATTCATATAACATAATAGAAGTTAATTTTGATGTATTCTAATAGCATTGATAATGCTCACAGTCTGTGACCAGTCTGTATATGCCATATATATGGTATGTATGTATGTATGTATGTATGTATGTATATATGTGTGTGTGTGTGTGTGAGAGAGAGAGAGAGCCATATATTCATTCCATGGAATATTATAGTTCAGCAAAATAAAAAAAATTACAGTTACATCCAACAATATGAATGAATCTAGGAATGAAACATCCAGCAACCTGTTGGTACATGAACTGTTCTGTAAAAGGATCTCAGTCATGGTGCTAGAGATGGGGTCCAAACCCCCTGCAGTGCCAGATGTAATCCCTTTGGAAAGGTGGAGGAGGACTTAGAGAGGTATCATGAGAGCACTCAGAAAGGATCAGGTAAGCAACAATTTACCAACTGATATGGAAATATTTCAATTGTTTGTCAACCAGCACAGCATTCCAGGTGTGCATGGACTCACTATGAATCTAAGAACCAAAGAATACAGACATATGATTCCATTTATATGAGGTTCACAAACATGCACAACCAAACAAAACATTGTTTAAGGTTACAAATATGAGAGGGTAAGACAATAAAGAAAAGCATAAGGATAAGACACAGATGGCTCGGCCCCTGTGGCTCAACGGGCTAAGGCGCCAGCCATGTATACCTGAGTTGGCGGGTTCAAATCCAGCCCAGACCCACCAAACAACAATGACAGCTGCAACCAAAAAATGGCCGGGCGTTGTGGCGGGCGCCTGTAGTCCCAGGTACTTGGGAGGCGGAGGCAAGAGACTCACTTAAGCCCAGGAATTGGAGATTGCTGTGAGCTGTAATGCCACAGCACTCTATCCAGGGTGACAGTTTGAGGCTCTGTCTCAAAAAAAAAAAAAAGACACAGAAATATCAGGAAAATGGTTACCTGTGAAAAGGAAGAAGCTGGGAGGGGACAGGGAGAGACATACCAAGGACTTCTTTTTCTCAAATTGACTGCTGAGTACCTGAGTGTCAGTAGCATTATTATTCTGTAGGCCTTTATCTACAGTTTATAAATATTCTTTTGTATCAAGTAGCTATTTTATTAAAATTATTTTAAAAGGTCATAAAGAAAAATTTAATAAGAATTTCATATCAAATTGCTGTGGTTCCTGCCATATTTTTTCTAGTTGCTTGACAAAAAGTATGGTGCTCTTCTACTCAAAATTCTAAGACTTCTCCCCAAATCACCCCAAAACTTTCTCGTAATAATCTCTCCAGTGATTCCTACCTCCAGAGTACATTCCACTGTGGCTCCTTTATTTAGTACAATCATAATCATACTGTTTTGTTTTGCTTTGTTTTGTTTTGTTTAAATCTCCTGAAATTTTCTTAAACTTTGAACCCTTTAAAATGAGGGTATGGAGCAAAGGACCACATTCTCTCTTGCTTAGATTTCAATGGTGATGCTCTCATTTTAAGTTCTTTACCAGATGCTTCAGCTGTATGATGCCCAATTCCCCTCATCAAGATCTGCTGACATTCAGGGGAAGTTTCTAACAGTATATTAAGTGCATATTAAGGGCCAGGGAGTGGGGGGAGCTTGAGGGGTTGCACACATGTGCAATTTTTTAGCAACCCCAGCAGATACTTGAAGATTCAAGATTTGTAGATTCAACATTCACTATTTCAGTTATTTGTGAACAACCCCCGATAGACACACCACATGGCAATTTATTTTCCTCTCGGAACCACAAATGTGAATTGTGGGTCACAAACGCACAGCATAGGAGCAAGTCACTTAGCTCGATAAGGGAACTTCTCAAAGGCTCAGTATCCCCACCCCAAGATGCCATCAGGGAAACAAAAACTCTTTAGAAGTAAGAGAAACTTTATTTCCTTGAGTACATGTTGAAAAGTTAAATAAATGGCCTATATAAACATAGAAACCTCTCTTGCTAGACTAAAACCTGATTCAAAAGAAAGTCAAAAGCCTATGCAAATATTTCTGCACTTCCCAATTTGGGGGATTTGCCAAGGGCTTGAGATGTATCCGTTGAGAATGTCAAGAGTCTACTCTATTGGATTTTGATTGAGGAGCATTTCAAAATTCTTCTTTTGAAATTAAATCAGTTCATTTTTACCAGGGCTCCTGTGATCTTAAGATCGCTTCAGCATCTAATGCTGAACTGAGGAGTCCAATGAATGGCTGAATAGACTAAAATTGGTGACAGAGATTCAGCAGAGCATCTCATGTATTTATAACACTGGTTTTATTTCTTCCCTATCTTTGTATTATTTGTCAGCTTTTCTTTGAATCCCAGTTATACATACATGACTCATTTTTTTAAAAGTTGACCCTGAACCCCATTTCAAGGGTCCATGGTTGTTCGGACAGCTGTCAAAATTCCTGTGACTTACCTCGCTCTGCTTCTTCTTGGCTTTGTTCCCCAAATCTGAGGGGCATACTGCACATCTGGATGTAAAATTCTACCCCTCTCTCTTTTCTACAAGAATTTCAGCCACACTTGACATTTTATAACACTTGGTAATGAGGAGAGGAGTCACATCTCATGTACTTAAGGCTTAACTCATTGAAAGAGCCCATCCCCACTGTCCTGCCTCCTGAACACACTATGACCCTCCTAGCAAGGGCAGTGCACTGGATAATGTGGTTCCATCGTTTCCCACCCCAACCTCCTCTGCCTTCCAAGAGCTTAAGTTGTATCCTCCTCTGCTTTCCAAGCCCCCTGAGATTCCAGAGAATATCCTTTTCCCCATCCTATTACAATAGTATCACTAATACACAAGCAACCTTTGGATAATTCTGAGCATTTGTGATTATAATCAATCATCAGTTATTGACAGTGTCTTTGAGGAAGTTTAAGAATTTCTTCCAGTAAGTTACCAAGACAATAAATGTATGTGCCTCTGGAAACTGTGCAATACTCTTCCATTACTTTTCATTAGGCTTGCACATTTTCTGCATATGTAATGAATTTTAAAAATACTCTTTAAAAAAGTGTCAGCGTTCATTTTCTTCCACTTTTGTTTTCCTCTTGCCTTTGTTTTGGCACAAACTGTAACTGAGCAAATTACCAGAGAGTCGGGCCAACCTCACCACTGCCTCATGTAACGCTGACATCCTTCTAGTTTTGAACACAGTCAGAACTGAGTAAACACCACTGCTTGGCATGAGGGTGTGGCCATGACATCTTGCACTTGTTTCTCTTACAGAATGCCACCCGTACAGAGATAAGGCCACATTCCCCACACAGATGAAATAAACAGATGGCATGAGCATCTGCCTCTCCTATTTCATCTTTTCCATCATCGGGTCTCTGTCAACACCAGCACTGAAGTCACCAATTTGGATGGACTCTTTGTTTTGTGGTCATAAGACAAGTTAAGGTTCATATGTTTCCTTCTGAGTATTTTCCTAAGCATCAAATGCTGGAACATAACCACTAATAATAATGGTCTTTTGCTAAATTTTGACAAAAATCATAAAGTTCTCAATTAATTTCAACAGCAAAGCTTTATGTACAGTTGTAATATAATTTTGACTAGTAAGCCCCTGACTGTATAGAAATCTCAGGAATTCTATTATCTCAGATAGTTTTCCTTAGTTTTCCCCCTAAAAATCATGCTAAAAAAACCATTCAGGGAGAATTCTGAATTCTCATGCTTTTCTTAAATTTGACACACAAAATACAATTTAAGCTATTCATGATCCATGTGGGTCATTGTGGGTATCAGTTACTATGTTACAAAACTGAGTCCTGAAGACCCATCAAAATATATAAAATTTCAGTGAATTGCTTACATTAAATACTTAGATTAGAATAATTATAATTAGTCTTAGAATTCTGTGCTTGGAATTCTTGTACCTTAAAAAAATTTGTTTTTCAGTTTTTATGTTTCTTGTATTACTATCACTTCTTACTAATGCTTGATAAAAGACTTTGCATCGTACTTTATCAATTTCTTCAAATTTGCTAGGTTCATTTGACAGACTAGTAACCAAGCTTCATAGAACTTTAAGTAAATGCAGAGACTTGTAGAGGGTTAGCAATTTCCTCCAATGATCAAAATTCATGAACTACAACTCACAGACTTATGACATCTCCCTTGGTTTGCCATTTAGGTCTTAACTGGGTAAGTAGAACTGTGTAAATGTGAGTTCCAGACTATTGTGGCATTATCCCAATACCTATCAGCTACAGAGCGTATGTTGCTTTTTATCTTATTTCATTTTCTTCTCAAGATATTTCAGTGGAACTGGTAAGGCTATGTACTGACTGGTCAAGCGCTCTGGCTGAGTCTGGCCCAGAATGCCTGTGTGGCCTGTTGATGGAGCCAGAGTTTCCTGCCCTGCCTTCTCAGGATATCTACAGATGTGTAAATATGCTTTCACTCCTAGAGAAACAGAATAAAGAACAGCATGCCAGGGCTCCCTTGATGGGCAGCACAGAGGGCAGGAAAAAAAAGAACAGGAAGTGAGGACAAGTTAAAAGCTATCCAGTTATCACACAGCTTTCTTAAAATTATCTTCCATCAAGTCAGGTCCTAGAAGCTGCCATGATTTCAGACTAAGTGCATCTTCTTCTTGCCTGTACCTTTCACACACTAAATGCTTCAACAGCTCATTTGGCAAGGACCCAAAGGCAACACACAGTTCTCTGCTCCAAGGAGGGTGGCCACCACTAAAACACCACAGGCAGAGACAGCTCAACACTAGTACCAGCCCAGCACATCTTTATTCACTGCCACAGAGTACACAGTAGTACTTGTCCCTTAAAGCAAACCCACTGGGATGACAGAAGAAAAAATAATCTTTGCCTAAAGGGGCCACACATTGCCACCAAATTACAAATCTGCCTAGATGTCCTAGGCAGAGGCACTAAGGCATGTAATAGGAGGGCCCAGTGCTAATAATTCTGTGCCTTGCAGGTACATTAACTAGACAGAGTGGGGAGGGAGGAGAGAGGGCTAAGCGTCACACATACCCTCCCCTCCTGCCTGCAGAGATCTAAGTGGCACAGCTGTCCTCCTAACTTGCAAAAAATTCCCACAATATTTCATTGCAAGCATGTAAAGGGCCTCCAGCCTCTGTATACCTTACAGCATTAAAGAACATTATGTCACACAGCCCAGACAGCCTCTCAGGTCTGTTGTTTAGCACCACCGAAGTGCAGTCCAACCCCAGAGCAAAATTGACACCCTTGTAAGACAGGAACACTTCTCCACACTGACTGCTCAGTGGGAAGCATGAAGAACAGCGGGGACCAGGCCTATCACCCTAAATTTAAGATTTGTTTCTTCCCTTGAGTTGGGAATCTTAGGGCCTACAAGGGGTCCTTCTCCAGGGTCCAAGAGGGGTGAAATTACCAAATGAAAGTTCAGGCAAGTGATGACTGGCTGAAAGATATGTGGGAGGATCTTCAGATCTGCATCAACCCAAAGCCAACACCACACTGTCTTCAAAGGGACATGTGACCGTTGACCTGTGTTCTTCACATTCAATGTGTTCAAATTATCCCTCCCTTCCCCCAGTACACATATAATTACATAAAGACATCTTAAACAACAGCAGCATCCAACTTCCTCAGTCCTGGGGAGGACCAGGAGATGGTGGGAGCTGCCTGGGCACAGAGTCTGATCATCAGTTGGGATTACATAATCACACAAACACAGGCTGGAGAACATTCCCAAGCAGATCAGTTCAGCAAACACCTCATTCTTCCCCTTCCCTCCCACCCTCCAGACCCAGAACATCCAGAAAGCAAATCAATGTTAACTAAACCAAAAAGCATTCCACGTAGCTTAAGGGGCGGGGTGGTGGGGGTGGTGGGAGACCTGGCTGCTATAGTTACAATGTGCACAACATAAAAAGGGCCAAGGTGCTGCTCACCCAGTGACCAGACACGCGGACACTTTTCCTGCAACCACCGCCCCTGAAGTTCAAGGCAGGGCTTAGCCACAGAAGTAGTCCTGGTCTGCAACGTAACCAACCAGACCGCCTTGTTTTAAAGGACACCAACTTAAGTTCCCACACCATAGTTTTTCCTATCCAATCTACTTGAGTTCGGGTGGTTCACCGCACTTAGGAGTCTTCAGGCAACCTGGACGATCTCATCAGGGGCCATTTGGCAGTATCAGTGTTTCCGTTTAAAAGATGGTAAAATGCTGGGTATAACTTTGAGGGGGCCACCCGCTCTACTAGCAGGAAGGCAAGAATCCCCAGCAGAATAGGAGTTTGGTTTTTATTTTGGTTTGATTGGGGTGGGGGTGATTTTGCTTTAAGAACATTTTTGGAGGACTAGGACTAAGGGGGAGGAGAAAGCTCTCCCTCTGTCCTGGCAGCTAGCAGCACATGAATCTCATTCTCAACCTAGCAGGCAACAGAGACCACTCAAGTCCAGTCCACCCTCCTGAACAATCCTGGAGCAGCAAGAGAAAACTCAGGTGCTGCAGGAGCGGATATCTTCGCCTGACAGCTGAGGCTTACCGGGCGCGGGGTCCCTAAGGCGCGGGTGGCGAGCCCAGCCGGCCGCCAGCTAGCGCCTGAGCGCTGCGCGCACAGGGTCACGGCCCCGCCGCCTGCGCTGCCACCGCGGGTGATTGACGCGCGGGGGTCACTTGAGGCTCGCGCCGCTCCCCAACACCAAGCCGAGCTGCAAGCTCAGCCCACCCACCGGGCTGGCCCTGGCCCCTGGGCAGCGGGACAACTTGCCCAAGAAAGGCAGTGACAAAATGGAATCGCAAGCTCTATTCCACTTTCTGGTGCCAGCGCAGGCAAAAACACAATCAATAAAATACAGTGCAAGGAATCCATCCGCGGAATAAAAACCCAGAGTCCCCTACCTTTGGCCTTGGGATGGCAAACTGGTCCTGTGTTCTCTGACCCACGGATCCAGCCGCTTCTTCATGAATTATTCCGGCCAGGCAGGATTTTGTGCGTTTTTTTCAGGAACACCTGTTTCAAGTAAGGGGTAAAGACCTTATTGAAAGAACAGTCCTTAAAAAATAACCTGTGCATAAGTATGTCCATCCAGGCGTGCATGTGTGTTTGTATACACACATATGCACACGGAAAAGCCATGTACATTGAAGCACCAAACTAGGCAGTTGGATAATGGGAGAGTCGGCTGGTTGTGAGCATGCTCGCGCTGGGAACAGATCCACCCTCTGTTATTCCTCTGAATAAATATAAATCACGATCAGAAACCCAAACAGAAGCATCCCTCTTGAATTCCTGCTGCTGAAAAACACGGAATAAATTCACCCTGCAGACACAGAATCTAATCAGCAGCTGTTTTCTGAATCCAGAGCCAACCCATGCCTCGCTTGTCTTTTCCACTAGGAGCCCAGATCTTTTTTTGAAAGGGGTTTTAACATTTTAAAGACACAGTACACCAATTATCTCTTTCGAATAGCTTATCACTCCAGAGAGCGCAAGAAGCCAGTCCCACACCTAAAGGCGCTGCAGGCTTGCACGCAGTGATAATGATTTCATTTATTGGCTTTTTTAAAAAAAATGACCTATATGTGTACTATATACACACACATTTATAATACATACATATAAGCATATATATGTCAGAGAGACTGAAATACAAATGCAAAACATAAATATTCATTGCGGTGATGAGCTCCTTGGTGACTAATCGGCATGTTATGTAAACACTGATGCTTCATCTCTGCACCCATGTTTATGGGGTCAGACGACGCAGGAGACTCTGCTTTTGATAAAGAGCCCAGAAGTGGGGTCCTCTGCACCCCAGCCCTGCCCTGCAGTCTCAGGTTCCACATCTTCAAAGCAAAGAACAGTTCTGCCTCTACTTCTGAACTCTAAGGGAATCCAGGGCCACATCTTGTTCCAAGACATATTTCCTTCCAACCAGAATCAGGATGAAAACTCCCACCTGAATCTTAAGATTCTTGTTTGTGATTTGGTTAATGAGTTCTTTTGGTGCTGTTTTGTTTTGTATTTCTTTCAAAGGACTAGGTTGGGCATGGAAGTGGAAAAATGGCATAGGGGGATAAACAACCCCCAGCCCATGTTTAAAAAAAATTATTGGTGAAGACCTCCTCCAGCCACCCAGATGGTGTCTATTCCAGTTTTGTTTTGGCTTTTAAAAAGTAGCACTGAGAAGAAACAAAACTCCTAACCTGACTCATGTTTGAAAAGGAAGGTAAATGCCTGTTAGTTTCTATTCTCCAAGAGCCCTAGAGCTCCGGAATGGCACGGTCTGCTCCTCCTCTCTCCCCGCCTGGGGCGGCAGCGGCAGCGCTCACCTCCGGAGCCACGTCGCGCTCCTGCAGCCCCTTGGCGGGTGAGTCCTTGTGACCCTGGCATCTGAGCCCAATCCCTCCCTTGCCTGGTGCTGCTGGACAAACCGTAGTCTGTCCCTCTCCCACCCATCTCAGGTGCTCCTGTGCCGGCTACTGACCCCTCCCAGCCACACA